>CAUZXS010002720.1:70000-132500 GCA_963585895.1 Sepioteuthis lessoniana
TACATTAAGAGCAATTTCCATTTATATATATATATATATATATATATATATATATCAGGGGTGGAGATGGGACTAGTGCTACTCGTGCATGGCACAACCAATAACTCGGTCAATGTTATTCAAAATGGATTAAAAATCATCCATTAATTTCAAGCAAACATACTTAGTCTGATCTCAATTAAATTACGTATCTATTCAAGTTTCGATAACTAAGTAGCCAAAATTCATAAATATATCTGGGAATAATACAACGATGCTGTTTTGAACGGATGATCTTTGTCCAGCCACCGTCAGATTCATTGAACATCCCATAAAATCAGCTATAATGTTGAACACACGCAAATCCGTGCCGAGCACTAGACCCTTATAATAACAGTAATGTTAGAGAAACCTGCTTTTGGCTGTAGCCAATAGCAAGAGCAACCCAAACACCGTGCTCAAAAATCTTAGCACATTCTGACTGCTGACAGCTGTCTTGGGAAGAGGGAGAGGGACCGAGAGAGAGAGAGAGAGTGAGAGAGAGAGGTGGGTAGCAGATTATAGTCGTCACCGACGTCATCATCGACGTCATCATCATCGCTATGGTAAATGTTGGTTAAACGGCGTGTTTTAATTCCTTTTTTCACTAACAGATCTCTATTTCTTTAATGAATGTTGCATATATTACATTCTGTAACTAAAATTTGTTTATTTGAATACATTTTCAACAAATAATCTTTATTTTAAGCAAAATTGAAACTACTAGCTGTGTCTGTGTATATTGTCATCAGTTTCTTTATTCTAATAAACATATTTTTCTCGTCATAGTAATGAACATCTTCTCTTTTCTTCTATACTTTTGAAAGGAAAAAAATTATCTTATCTACTGTATTAACAAGACTACAAATTATATAGTATCTTGATTGTTTACAAAAAAAAACACCATGCAAGGTACATTTGTCAATCTGTGCTATACAATGGAGAATCACGCAATAGCAACTATGATGACTTACTTTGGGTCCACGGACCACGGGTTGACAGAGGGCGGGGGGCACGAGTAGCAAAAATAGGCTAGAGTCGCCACTGATATATATATATATATATATAAAATTATCCATAGATGAATATATACCTTTTAAAAGTTTTAATAAAATTGAAATACCTCAGAAACAAAAAAAAACAATTGGATAAATGAAGAATGTATTTATTTTTAGTTATTTTTTTAAACTTTCATACCTATATTTCTTTCATGAGAGTTTCAGAGATAAGAATGAATTTGGTAATAAATAATACCTAATAATAACCATGTTGATTATATAATATTCCACTGGAAATAAAATCTCATTAACTTTGACTGAAATGAAAAATAACTTTTCATAAAAGATTGTTTGGGATATACTTATTTATGGGCAATATGCTTATTATTTCTAACAAAATTAAACTATATATATATATATATATATATATGTATATATATAAACTCAACTAATTTCAGTTTTAAAAAAGTGTTACTTTTTGTGTAAAAAAATGCACTCCAGAAGGTTTAATTTTTATATTTTAGCATTTATTAACCAGTTAGCACATTCACCCGAGTTTTTAAATTTTGAGTTACTCTGCAGACAACCATATCTGATTTGCCAAGGAAAATTTGAAGGATCAAGACACAAAATAATTTTAGAAATCTTTTCCCTCCAAAAATACTCTTTCTTATCCTATTAGATTCATAGATAAATCATTAACATTTTTAGCAAATTTTGAGCCCTCCTAAATTGTACAAATAAGCAAAGAAATGAATATTTCTTCAGTAAGTATGGGTTCGTCTATGCATACTCAACTAACAAGTTTTAATTTGTCTATGCTGACTCAACTGCTTTCTGGTTTATTTCTTTTGAGTGAAAGTCGTATTCTTTTTTTTTTTTCCAGAATGTGTTTATTTTCAACAACACTTATCTATTTTATACCTTAGTTTAAACATAAAATTGATACTATTACTACAGCAACTAAAAATATTTACACTCTGGCTAACATTATCTTTGCTTACAAGAAAATATTTTGCAAACTTTTCACTCAAAGAAATAAAACTTATATATTTGTAGATCAGATTTTTATTCATTAATTTTCTCCTTTATTTGATATATATATATATATATATATATATATATATAATGGAATTTTATTGACCAAACCCAACCTTATCTACTGTCAAGCATAAATATGATTAGCCTCTCAAATTATAAAATTGCTGGTAATTTTTGTTTCATATAATTACTTTGTTATGGACATTTTCATTGTTTCTTTTAACCTTATAAAAATAACAAAGTTTAAAATACTTTATCAGAAAATCTTTACATTACAAGTGTGTAAGTCTTGCTGAAAATTACATTAGGGTCAAATCTAAAATTAATTTATTCTCAAAGAGATTCTGCTTTCTTTGACTGTGTACATCAGTTAGATTATAATAAATTATAATTGATGTTTTGAATGGAATGTTTATCGATTAGCCCGATCTGAACCTTGATCATACAATGATGGGATTCACTCTGATCTTGCTCTCATTGCCACTAAGCTTGTCTGGGTGTTCATCTATACTTGACACTGATTAATTCAGAGAAGTTTTATTTTGTTGACATCAGTTCTTGACATTGTTTATTTCAGACAATCATACCGTTACAAAATGAGGAAATTGAAAATTGTGGACTATAACAAATTAGAAACTGTTTTCTTTGTTAGATACTCAGTCATGTTGTGCAGATATTCAAATAATAAGGGAGGCGTTTATTCAGGAAACAACATAGAATTCCTCCTTGGAGAAATTGCTTAAATTGTCACTCAGTATTTTCTTTCGGAAATGTCAATGTTTATTTCATTCAAACAAATATGTGTAAAGGAATTGTTCTACTAATATATGACAAAGAATTCCTCTGTGAACCAAATATACAGATATATCAATAAGTTCACACCCTACTCATGAAAAGTGCATTTCTTTTACACAAAAAATATTAGTTTTTCAGAATATTCTTCAATATTGATGCACTTAGTTCAAACTGGGTATTATTTAGAAGATACACAAATGAACGGACAATTTACTTTCATTCAAGATCTTATGCTTTACATGTTAGAACTAGGCCATAATGCAGTAGAAACAATCAAAATTCTTTTCTTGTGGGAAAAGTGAAGGTGCAGTTGATCATAATACAGCAAACAGATTGTTTAAGAAACTTTGCTCAGATTGCAAGAACCTTGACGACCAGGCAAGGTGAAGTAGGCCTAAAACCATAGATTCTACAGCCATGTTTCAAATCCAGTGAGTAGTACATGAGCTTAGCATCTTATAGTTCAAATTGGTTGGTCACCTTCTAGACCAAGGTAAAAGCATCATGAGCTGGCAAATTGTGTTTCACATTACCAAATTATTGCAAAACTTTTGACTCCTGATAGTACTATGAGTTCTTTGTGGCCCTGAAACTGTAGTTATTATTGACTAAACATAGGTTAGTTGGTCACAAGGAAAGAAGTATGGAACACTCTATGAATAATGGGTGGCTAGCCGAGTTATCTATGTGAGACACTGAAAAATCTTGAAAGAAGAAGAAATAATGGAAGAGAAGAAACGTCTCTTATAATGAAATGAGAAATGTTAAATAAGAAGATGAGAAAGTGTGAAAAAGGAATAAGAAACCAATTAATCATAATGAAACAAAACGAGAAGAATGAATAAAGGAATGAAAAAAAGAAAGTGTGAATAAAGCAAAAAGAGTAAGAAAAGAGGAATTATACAATGAAAAGTCTAGATCCAATTTTAGTCTATAATTGTGTGTCAGGCTATTAACTAAATATTTCAACTTTGTGAATTTGAAGATATGAACATTAACTGTTTTTCTTTTACTGATCTATGAAAGGAAAACTCTGAATTCAGACCCATTAAACTTCCCCTAAAAATTGACTTTGAGTCACATCCTGCTTGGTGGGGTTGTGTAAATATATTCATTCAACTTAGAAAATTTTGTTTGTCTTTTGATGATGACTGTGAAGTGGCATCAGTACAACTGCAGATGGAACTCATTAATCTACAGAATTCAGAAGATTTGATGTCAACATTTCTTCATTGCCACATTCTCAATTTCTGTAAGAAGTATATGACTAAAATGCTTTGAAAAGGAAACATTTTCCAGTCCCATTTGAAATTAAATGAGCATATTGTGGGGGCTTCATTCATTCTGCACATAATTTTTATTCACCAAAATGCTCAGTAAAATGGAGATAACTATGAAATGTTAAGAAGAAAATTTTACTCTTTCCAAAACAAAAACATCACTATTATCATGGATGGCTTTGACAACAGGAACCTACTCAGTTCACATGTTTTCTTGTATATATATTTTTTGTTTGTTTGCTTGCTCGAGTTTTATGGCATATCAACCCTTGTAGGTTATTTAATGCCAAAATCTATTTTTATGCAAACAAACAGTTCTCTTTCAAACAATTCAGTTTAGCGTAAGTACACACTTTAATTGTCAAAAGCATTACTATTTCAAGCTATTCAGTTTCATCAAACAGTTATGATTCAAACAATTTAGTTTAGTATATGTATAGTTTTTGTTTACACTCAGTTAAATGTCAAAACAGTTCTATTTCAAACAATTCAATTATGCTAAGTACAGTTTCAATGTCAAAAACCGTTCTATTTCAAACAATTCAGTTTAGCATGATTATGCAGTTTGGTTCTATTTGACCCATATATAGGACCCTATCAGATGCTACCACTCTAGCCTGAGTGGACCTGAGAGCGATGGCAATGAAGGGGTACTCCGCATTCCCCAAAGCTCCTGCAATACTGGACCTTCACCATCATAATATAGTATATATATATATATATATATATATATATGTGTGTGTGTGTGTGTGTGTGTGTGTGTGTGTGTGTGTTAATATCCCTTGCTTCATTATGCCAAAATGTATAACACTCGTGTGACAACTGAAGCATGGATGATTGAAAATGACAAAATTGATATTACCAGCTATAGTTAAAGTTTATTTCCAACATTAAATTACAATCATATGATAGGCAACAGATTTAGCTAATATTAAGATAAAAACTTAGATATTAGTTTCTTAATGAAATTATATGCAAAACTTTCAATCAAAATAGACTTTATGTTCCAGAAAGAAATCTTATCAAATATGAGAGCCAGAATTAAAAATACAGGAACAATTTAAATACAACTGTCCACTTATGAAAAGTTAGAATTATTAGATAGGAGTGGGAACATTTTCCTGTTTAAAGGCCACATTGGACTTTAATATCCACTAATAAAACTGCACTCAGAAAATTTTTTGTATGTTTTCAACAAATTCTAAATTTTTTAACTTTTAGTAATGACTTAGTTCAGATGTAATTAATATATACTACTTAATGAAATTAAAAATTTTACAACACTTTTAATGATTTTTTAATATTTATTTTTGAAAGAAAACATTGGGATATCAAGTTCTAAAATAAAGATGAACAATTTTAAATTACCATTTCATAAAGCCTGACTCACACTTGATGTTTTCAAAAGGCTATAATGTGGCTTTAAGGCCATAGGTTTCTCACCTCCAGTCTGGCAAGTTGAGCAACAATAAATTGGCTGAGTTGCATGACTAAATAAATTAATAAATGAAAAAGTTTTAAATATTGAGGCTGGTAACAAAACAGTAGCCATGTTTTTAACAAAAATAGTTACTCCATTGTCCAGTCAACTCTGGCAGTAGTGATTTGGTTGAGCTGATATCAATGAATACTAATTATAATCTACCATTGAACCAAAAGAGCAGATCTACTTGACAGCTGAAATAGTTGCTTGAAGTTTCTCTCCTATAATGCCTTTGATCAAGTCAGCTCTAATATATTAATTGTTCCCAGAATTTCCTTTGCTGTCCTCACTTCTTTCTCCACCCATTATGCAACCAATTCTTTCCACTATGATACAATTGCATGTGTATGTGTATGTTTATTTCTCTATCTGTAACTAGGAGCAAGAGTCTAAGAAAAACCTTTCGAGTAGGTGGACTTTCACAAGTTCTGTTACTGCAACTAAAAATAATATTACTACATGTTTTTTGCTTTTTTTAAAATTTTTTTACCTGTAATACTGCCAGATAAATTTAATCATAGAAAAATATTTCGAGGATTTCACAGTATATATGATAGGTCAAGATAAAAAAGAAAAAGTGATCTGCGATTTTATCCCTAAGTTTTATCCACTAACAAAACTTCCTGACAGCTTCACAAACATACAGATCTCATTGCTTTTTCTCATGCTTAATACATTCAACATGTTCATTTGTACAATGTCCTGGTTATGATACTAAACTGCATCTGATGGTGAGGCTCCAGTCCAGGAGCTTCGGGTAATATAGAGTACCACTACATTGCTATACTTCCCATTTCACTCTGACCAGGAATGGTGGTACCTGTTAGGGTACCATTTATGGGTCAAATAGAATTGTTTGACGATTTAACTGTGTGCAAATACATGACTGTTGTTAAATGGAATTGTTAGTGTCACATAGCAATACTTAAAACCATTTAACTGTGTGCTAACAAATGAGCTCTGGTTTGTTTAAACTGTTACTGCCAAATTATTTGTTTACAAATCATATATATATATATATATATATATATGTATATATATATTTATATATTAAAGTTATGTCATTAGATATATATATATATATATATATATATATATATATATATATATATATATATATAAACAAGGTTTTCCTATCCTGGAACCGGAGTAGACTTTAAATCAAATATTCTATGAATCATATGCACTTGCATTTTTACATTGTTAAAACTATTTATGTGTTATTTTTTTACTGGTTGGCTTCCAGGAATCTTTTCCCATAGATATTTCTTCCTTATATATATATATATATATATATATGTGTGTGTGTGTGTGTGTGTGTGTGTGTGTGTGTGTGTGTGTGAGAAACAGTTAAAACTGTGTGTTCACTAATCAGCATCCTAATCATTATCTTGTTCTTAATTTGGTAATATTTTGGATTTCTGAAAATATTTGTAAAGTCACTGATTTGTATAAGGTTTTTGGCTTTTTATGCTGATATCCATTTCTGGTTAAAGTTATGTCATAAGATATAGATAATAAATTTGACAGCTGGATTTCCTTCTTGCCATCAGTTCATGATAGAAGAAAATAAATTTCTATTTCCAGTTTTCCCCTAAAATGTTTGATCTATATGACTTTTAAACATGTTTGGTTAAGTGTTTTAAAAAAAGGAAATTATTTTGAAAAATGAATATTTTTCATGCTAAATACTTTTTTCTTCATTTAGTTCCATTTGATGGACCCTCTTTATATATATATATATATATATATATATATATATATATATATAACTTTCTGTAAATTGGGTTTTCTCTTAAGAATTGTGTGAAGCCATCTTTATATATCTAATCTGTATTAATATTAAATGTATATTGTTTAGAAAAATGATTATATCTTCTTTATTAGTTTTTAATTTTGGAAAATAAAAAAATTGGTATTTTTTTATTTAAAAAGAGAATGATAATAAAATGTTTTGATGATTTCAACAATTCTGGATAATATTTGTTCAAAAGAGAAAAAAGTGGAGAAAAAAAAAACTTCCTGCCACATTCTGATGATATAAACGCAGGCATCAGCTATTCACCAATCCTCTGAAAAAGTCAAAAAAATAAAAAAAACAAGCAGGTTAATTGACAGATACAAGAAACCAGGATTGCTTCTAGATATCCAAGAAAATAATATAATTTGCTTGTTTGATAAATGCCCAAAAAGCAGGAAATGCATTTGTCAGCACAAAAGAGTTTTCATGAATTTGCCAGTGTTTTGTTTTGTGTATATTTTATTTTATTTCATTTTTTTTGCCTTTTTGATTGTTTTGATTACTTCTTGTTCCTTATCACTTCCTTAATGTGTAGAGCAAATAGTTGTAATGCCAGGGTAAATCATTTCCTTCTTTCCATTGATATTTTTGTTTGTTTTTGTTTTTCCCTTTTTGGTGATTGTTTATGGTCTTTAATTTCTGTTTGCCCATCTTTGTCTATCCTTTTCTATGTCTTTGTTCCTCTACAACTTGTTTATTTTTTCTGTTTGTTTGCTTTCATTTTCTTTTTTTACTCAAGTTTTTCCACTAACCATGACTTAGTACTTTGTTACTTTTTTCTCATTCATCTAATTTTCGGTTGCTTTCATAGCTTTTCTATACTTTTTTTTATTTTTATTCATTCATTCCTTTTATATCTATGTTCACATATATACATAGGTCAATGAGTATTGTTTGATCTATTTTTTCTATCTTACTTATAATTAATTTTTTTTTTACTATTCTTTTCTGGATATACCCATGTGTGATTGCATATGTTATATCCAAAATACAAACACTTAGGACATCTTTCTGTTTCTAAAAACTGTCTGTTACTATCTTCTTTTGTCAATACACAAATGTATTTCAACTTAGACATTATGAATGCATTTTCTAGTCTATGCTGCATTAAGGACTGAAAATAATTCCCACATACCCTATCAGTGGGGCTAAGAATATTCTGACAGTATCCCCGATAGAGGGATAAGAGCCCTCCAAAAATGAGTGTCCTGAGTATGACACTAAACTACATCTGATGATAAGGCTTCCATTCTGGAGATCAGGGAAGTGTGGAATACACCTTTATTGCATTTACTCCCAGTTCCACTCTGACCAGAAGTTGCAGAACCTGTTATAAATAAAAAAAGATCTGTTTAAAAATCATTCACATTCAATGGAATCATATGCAAAAAAACTCTTAAGGAATCACAACATGAAGAATGTAAATATGAATATACAAGAACCATGATTCCCGAATCTCTAGGCATAAAATAACCTTAGATAATTTGACATGCCATTAAAATCAATCATATAAGTCTTACACACACCCAAAAGAAGATATTTTATCTTTCAACTTAATTATATAGGTTTTCAACAAAAGATTTTATTACAAAACACCAACATACTGACCCTTACAATGGTTCCATTTTCTTGGGGATTACTTGCAATTTATTGCTGAAACTTACAGCCACCTAATCACTGTATATTTGATAACCTATAAACTCATCTTGATCTTCATAATACTTCAGCATTTCTGTACAGAAATCACCGTGTGTAATTTTATCCTCATCCCTCAGGCTTTGTATTAACAGCAATTTTTAAGGAACCATTTTCAACTATTTCCGCCAAATGTTCCCAACAGCCTGGTGTAGAATTTGTTACTCCTGACCTGCCCTTCTTATGGTTTCTGTGGGTTTCATGAGTAAAAAGCATGAATAATCTTTTTTTTAGCGACTGATGGTCTCTCAGGAGTTATACCATAACACAGACAGCTTGTTGCCCAGTTGGCTGGTGCTGTATAATATACCAAGTGCTTCTCTGCTGTGGGTTAAGACCCCTCCCCACAACGAGTGTCCTGATATAACTCTAAACAATCTGATGGTAAGATTCCAGTAATGCTAGAGCTTTGGGGAATGCAGAGTACCTCTTCATTGCCATCACTCCCAGGTCTACTCTGGCCTGAAGTGGTAGCACCTGATAGCATCCTATCTATGGGTCAAATGGGACTAAACTATGTGCTTATGCTAAACTGAATTGTTTGAAATGGAACTGTTTTAACTGCATGTAAATAAAAATCTGTGCTTTTACTAAACTAAATTCTTTGAACTTTTATCAAAATGACTTAATTCAGCATTAAATGACCCAAAAAGGGTTGATACGCTGTGAAACAAAACCAACCAACCAACCAACCAACCAACCAACTGGCAGCTAGTTGTTTCTTGTACCAATATTTCTTGAAATCTGTTTTAGAATGTCATAACATGACTGTAGTAGAATTTGTTTGACTTAATTCAAGGAGACAAGATATGACTTCTCAATTGTTATAGTAATTTAGCACCCAAATATTCCTTTACTGAAAACAGTCTAAATGATAAACTTAATGCATTTCTCTGCAAAACTGAGTAGCTTGTGTGTCAATAACTTAAATAGTTCTTTTTAGATGATTTTTTAAAATATTTCTTTTGTAGAATCCATCCTATCTCTCCCTCTTTCTTTCTCCTCTCTTTAAACATGCACACAGTTACCAATACAAACAAAACCAATGATTTCAATTTTAACCATCTTATCTAAAAATATTGCAGAATTGTCAAAAGGACATCGATTTTCATTTTGCAATTTAAACATGAGTCCTCCAATTTTCATAAATTCTAAACACTCCACCTCCTCAGTTTTTATGCGAACATTATTGGTGCCAGACTTCTTAAAGGGAGACTTGTTAGAAGGTCAAATTTAATAAGTGAATGGTACCAAAAAGGGCTCAGCTCCATCAGAATTTTACTTTTTCGGTTACTTTAGGTATCAAGAAATGATCTTGACCCTACCTCTTTTTAGTGAAAGGGAGTAGGTATTGCTTGGTACTGGGGAATGCTCCCAAAGCTGAAGGAGACAATTGATCTGATGACAGGGTTACTTCATTTCTTCTGAGGATGAGAATGATGTCAACAAGGAATTTATGGCTGTAAATCTGAAGAAAAGTATGTATTTACCCAACCACTTTGCCACAAATATAAAACAAAGTTAATTTTTGATCGGAGTAAAGCTGGCTTGAACCCCGAATTTTTCTTCTCTAAGATTGTTTGATGGCTAAGGCTAAAGAAACTTGTCTATCCTACTATTTACCCATAGCGAGTGGGAGAACAAATGGATTCATGCCTTTCCCAAGGGTATTAGTATGCAGTGAAATACAAACAGCCTCATCCAGGATTTGAATACAGGTTTCCACTTTTACTTCCTATTAGCATGCCTCAAGATAATAAAGTAGCCACTGCCAGAAATAGTGTGTACTTTGTGCTTCTTTTCAGTGAAAATGGGCGGGTGTTGGCTTGTGGAAGGGATACTCTCTTAGCTGAATGAGATAATCTGATGACAAGATAGCCTCAATTGTTTTGAAGGTGACAAAGATGTTAACAAATTGAGCCATCAAGGAATTAATACAAACTTCCATAAGGCTATAAATCTGATAAAAATAAAGTAGCCACTGCCAGAAATAGCATGCACTTTGTGCTTCTTTTCAGTGAAAATGGGCGGGTGTTGGCTTGTGGAAGGGATACTCTCTTAGCTGAATGAGATAATCTGATGACAAGATAGCCTCAATTGTTTTGAAGGTGACAAAGATGTTAACAAATTGAGCCATCAAGGAATTAATACAAACTTCCATAAGGCTATAAATCTGATAAAAATAAAGTAGCCACTGCCAGAAATAGCATGCACTTTGTGCTTCTTTTCAGTGAAAATGGGCGGGTGTTGGCTTGTGGAAGGGATACTCTCTTAGCTGAATGAGATAATCTGATGACAAGATAGCCTCAATTGTTTTGAAGGTGACAAAGATGTTAACAAATTGAGCCATCAAGGAATTAATACAAACTTCCATAAGGCTATAAATCTGATAAAAATAAAGTAGCCACTGCCAGAAATAGTGTGTACTCAGTGAAGCTTTTTGTTTGGCTTAGCAAAGACAAACACAAGGGAATAAATGTAAAACATCCAGGGAAGGTCTAACTGAATAGTAGTGAGATGTAAAATGAAGTGGTTAATAATTGAATTACAGCAGATGGTCAGGAGTGAGTATGTTTATAGAGTATTGCCTATAAATGAGTACATTCCAAGCATTTTTTCCTATTAAGTTAATTTTCTACTAAAACAAAGATAGCAGGATTTTATAATTTTAAGTACAGCATTACATGATCAAAATGGATATTATTATGGATATTATTTATTTCCAAACTCTACTACCATTTATTATTGCTTGTGGAATGTAAAATAATCAGAATGGATTATCAGTTATTATCTATTACCAAACTCTACAGTCTACAGTAATAAAAAAGAATTTTAAAAATAAATCAATTATCATTGGAAAATATACTTCCAATATAGAATTTTTAATTGGGTTAATGTATTCTTCATCTGCTATACATTCATATTTTATGGTATAAATATTTTAGTTGAGGTGTACTTATATATGGGTTATATTGTATATAGATGAGTGATAAAACATTTTTTCTTTACTCCACAAATATTTATATTTTTGTAATTCAAGATAATATTCTTCAGTGACAATTCACTTAATTCAGTGAAGAATATTTATCATTTACTTTTATATCATACAGTGAAAAGATAAGTTAAAAATTCAGCTATCAAGTCATGTACCAGAATTTTTAAGAAAACGCTATGCTTGAGTGTGTGTGTGTGTGTGCACATACAAACATATGTATGTGCATTTGGAAGCTAACAATCACATGTTAGGAATCATTGATAGAATTGCTTTTTCTTAAATAAAAGCTTGCACTTGAATTAGCATCACCTTAAGAAATCTACCTAATAATACAAATATATAATAGACACACTACATTCTTTTGTTAAAACACAAGAAATTAGTAGATAATTTTGTCATCAAACAGGTTTTTAAAGTTTCTGAGATAAATCATTTTCATGATATTATGTCTCCATCTTTGTTATTTTTGCCAGTATACATGCATAAAATATGTACAGAGTGCAAAAGCAAAATTAGGAATATTCTAGTATAATATCAAACAACTTTTTCATAAGACAAGATTAATTTTGATTTAAAAGAATAAACAACAAAATAAGAAGATAGACACAAAACAGTAAATTTACTCAATATGGCTGCCATTTTTTTCAATCATTGTATCAACACGCCTTCAAAACAATTTGCATACCTTCAAAATAAATCAGACATTTTATTCCAATCTGCCTCAATTGTAATCTTATTTGGATTGGAAGTTGCATTTGTTTTGTTTTCTAAAATGCCCCATATATCGTTATGAAAGGGGTTAAGATCTGGGCTTGATGGAGGTCATAATGAAACTCCAATTATTTCGGAAATCTTTTTGGCTTGGTTTAGGCATTAAACAAATCATAGACTCTTTGACATTTCTTTTCTTGCTCTCACGTAAAAGTAAAAAGTAAAGTTGGCGACCTTAGTTAAGGATGACCCGGTCTCCCTTTTCAATAGCTACTACACCGAGGTGTAGGGGAGGGCACTACTCCTTTCCCTGGATTGATCTTTACCTTATAATGCTGAGTGTTAAGCAAGGTGGCATCAAGTACCATTTTTTTTAGTTTTTGGTGTGACTCGACCTGGGATTGAATCCTGGTCTTCTGGTCTATTGGCGAACACTCAACTCATAAGGCTAATGGCCCAGTGGGCTGAATTTTAATGAAAAAGTGCTTGAATGATAGAGCTGATTATGAAATTTTAGATTTATCATGTTTTTTTTCAAAGATTGGATCAACCAAAGTAAAAAAAACGTTTTAAAAATTATTCTATATTTTGCTTCCACACCCTGCTCTATTATGAGGAAAACATTTATTTTACACAGTATATATTCAGTATATATTTTTGCTAAATTTTGCATATTTGATATTAGATATTATAATCATTATAGATTGATATACACAGAAATGTGTCTCTATCTTGTCTTTTTATTTGGTCATCATATTCTTCTTTTTTTTTAGATCTCAGATATAGTTGTTAACTTTCTGGGAGTTTCAAACCAAATCCTTTCTAAGTAGATTGTTCTTATTCCACAATCCATGCTGAGAGGATATCTCATTAATTCTTCCTAGTGATGCCATTTTCTCATCTCTACCAGAGTAGAGGATTTTTTACACTACCCAACCCAGAGATTGAACTTAAATCGGATGCATAACTAAAGTCTAAACATCTCATTTCTTTTTCTTTGTATTTTAGCGATTAAAAAAAAATAATCTCATGTTTTTCTTATGAAATTTCATTTTATCCTATTGTTTATAATTCTCTATTTCTTGAAGTTTTAAGATTGTAATATTTATTAAGGACTTTTTAGACACTTATTTTTGTCATAATGCTTTCTATATTTTCTTGAATTTAGTGTTGTCCCTATTCTCAACATTTATTTTTTCAATCATTTGATTTGATCTTTGTTTTTATCTTTGGGATCATTCACAGGTATATGCTGCATATAGTGGTCTTTTGATATCAGTACATTAAAAATCCACTGAAAGAAAAATGAATATGTAAAAGAAAATGTATTATATTTTCATAAATGGTGGAATAGAAATACCTCCCCCATTTTAAACTGTTACATGTGTGAAACAAATGAACTTATACAAGTGGCAATGGTAACTTCATCTAGTTCAGCCCAGTTGGCTGAAGCTGTAGAATACAACAACTAAATCTCTGTAGAGAAGTAAGAGCCCTGCCACCAATGAATATCCAGGATATGACGTTAAACATTCTAATGCTGGAGTTTTGGGAAATGCAGAGTACTCCTTAACTGCTATCACTCCCTGGTTGACTCTTGTCCGGAATGGTGGAATCTGATAGGGTCCTATCTAGGGATCAAATAAACCTGTTTTACTTTTAAATTGAGAGCAAACAAATGATGAATACAAAATAGGATTGTTTGAAATAGAACTGTTCAATCATTTAACTGTTGAATTGTTTGAAATAGAATTGTTTGATCATTTAACTGTGTATAAACATATGGCTGATGTTGAATTAAATTGTTAGTGATACATAGCAATACTTGGAACCATTGAACTTTGTTGACTCTAACTAAATTGAATAGTTAGAAATAGAACTGTTTGACTGTGTGTATCTACAAAATGTGTTCGCAGATCATATATTTAATACATTTGTGAAAACAGAATTATGCATGACATAACCCACAATGGTTGATATGCCATAAATTCAAATTAAAGCAAAGGAAATCCATGTACCTAATATCTTAACATTTTACTATGATTCGTTACCATGATGATGCATATTGTGCATTTGCAGTTGAAACGTTTTTTAAGAGTGGTGGATCTGTAATTGCTACACAGAGAGCTTTTCAGGCTACATCAAAATGATGTTGTTCCAGATAGAAAATCGATATTGCTATCGTTAAAAAATCTAGATGAGCTACCATTACTACTTGCCTAAGTTCATTTGCACCACACAGGTGACTGTTTAAAATGTGGGAGGCATTTCTGCTGCATCCTGCATTTATTATTTTTGGATTGCTATACGTATCTTAGTTGTCAAGAGACCCTTTCAATACAATTTTCAGATTTATTGTTTCTATATAATTTTAAAATTTAAAGTCAAACAATATATAAAAAGCGATCGGAAAACCATAATTATCTTTCTTTGGCTTTTGAGGACGTGTCTTTTTGCTTACCTCGTCATCATACGAAAACCCTTTCTCATCCCTTTTTCGTCTCCATCATTCGAGTGGTGAAAACGCGTTCTTTTCCAGGCACTGATAGTTCTACGAATAAAACTTACCTTTTTAGGTCTGTTTGCTGAACAGAACAGAGACTTTGTCATAAAACCTGATGATAGACTTTGTCTTACCTCGCTATTGAAAGGTAAAACTTACATGACTTTGCCCACCAAAGAACTCGTGTCAGACTTTTACAGTTTTTGAACTCCTTTTCATTTATGAATGAACATATATTGTTCAGGGAACAATATATGCAAATTTTATTTATTGTAACACGTTTGTGTATTCTCATAATACATCTTATATGTTTTTATGTATATATTAAATATTCCTTCATGTGTAAATGAACTTATCTTGCCTTTCCTTTTGTTTATACAATGCTATTGTCTCAATAGAAATACTAATGTTAATACTGGACCATGTTGTGGAGGAATGCTAATAAATATCCTCTTTAGCACCAACAACATCAATAACGAAAACAGGTTTGAATATAAGGGGGTGCGGAAAAGTTCATATTATGAAGTCATATCTTTTGTTGATTACTTTTTTGAACTGTGAGATCCGAACTACGGTAACGCCGATATAAGAAGTGTGTCGACCGCAAGAGTGCCTTCGACGAAAATTAAACCTCATTTGGTCATATTTCATAAGAATATCTTGGTCAGCCAACGGACTTTTGATCCGACTTTCTATGGTTCTGATATTGATGTTATAAAATGTATTGTGATGTGTTGCAAAATGTCAGAAAGTATTCTGAAAATCCATAGAATAAATTTTGTCTGATATTGTATTCTCAACACTAATTTAGATGTGGCAAAAAATAACGATTGTGATCCTTTCAACCAGTTGGTGCTTTTAACAAATACAACTTTATACTCAGGGCTTCGGGGTACCAATTTGTCAAGGTGAACAAGACTTTTCAACTCTTGAAGGTCAAAAAGAAGACGGCCAATAGTACATTTACAGAAGTAGTTAGTTTGATGAAGAATTAGTTCTGGTGCCATGTGTAAGTTCTACGAATAAGCCAACAAAAGAAACTCCAATAAGTTGCTTCTAGCTATCGCCAACAAGTTTCTTTTACGACATCTACTAATCAATTGATCTACCTTTCACACTGAACTAGTTATCGATCTATCTCTACCAAAGAACCTGCTACCCATTTAACTCTAATGCCCTTGATAACCTCAATATCCCTTTTTCTATGCTATGACATAATTAGAAGCATCCTTTCGCAGATGATTCACTTTTCTACAGATAGTTCTCTATCTTTTTATCACTGAGCGAATTACACACGTAATAAAATGAGAATTTGTTTCCTTTTACTTAAAATTGTAACTTTTATTATTAATTTTCAATGGCAAAAAAGAAGAATATCTCATTACTTCAAAATTTATACAGCACAAGTCGATTAGATAGATAGGTAGACAGACAACATTACATCTAAATGAAAAGATGAAAGGCAGACAGAAGCAGAATGTAAAATGATCAATAAAAAGATATTTCTTGTAATGGAAATTCAAGAAAGTTGATATATATATATATATATATATATATATATATATATATATATATATATATATATATATATATATATATCACAATAACAGAAAATACATGCATGTATATACAAATATAAACATGCTCGCATATACATATATACTTGATACGTCCTTGCTTAACACTCAGCATTATAAGGTACGGATCAAGGGTAAAGTGGAGCCATCCAGGGAAAGGAGTAGCGCCTTCCCCCTCACCTTGGTGTAGTAGCTATCGAAATATATATATATATATATATATATATATATATATGTGTGTGTGTGTGTGTGTGTGTGTGTGTGTGTGTGTGTTTGTTAATCATATATGTGTGTAAAGAAATATGATTTCACAAGAGTCTTTCTCAATGTGTATACGTGGATACAAATACATGCACACACACACACACACACACACACACACACACACACACACACACACACACACACACATATATATATATTTCTATATGTATAGTCATAACTGGTCGGAAAAAGAATATTAAAAATGTTCTAGAAGATCCAGACTCATATCTTAGGATGAAGGAGTTAGTCGGTGCTTTGGCAACTTGTAGAGCCATTGTAGATTTCCATCCTTAACATTGGTGGTCATGGTGAAAGGAATCCTTAAGAAATACAAGATATATGGTGACAGAAGAAAGGTGCAATGTCAAGGAGTGTAAGCGTCACGCTACAGCATTGAACAATCCAAACAGGATGACTGGATCAGGTGGAAAAAATATCAAAGAAAGATTTATTACATGGCGCGTCATCAAACAGATGGACCCAAAGAGAGTAAGTCTCGTTATAAAGACAATATACAACATCCTACGAACGTCTGTTAACCTCAAATCGTTAAAGTCAAAAAGATCTGACCAATGCAATGCACATGGGTAAATTGCTAGCCTTAAATACATTCTCATTGGTTGCGAGTATATGAGTAAAAAACAACACGTGGAGACATAAATAAATGTTTCAGATCATTTATCAAGGTACAAAGAGGTGTTATGAAACTGCCAAACGAATTTCTTTTTGAAAACAACTTAATAAATTTAAAAAAAAAAGGAATCATTTGAGAAATTACTTTTCCAAACAAGTAGCATATCTCGTTGTTTGATGGTTACACGGACTAGAGCGTTGCTGTAGATTTGTAATGCCATATGGCTTTTCCAACTGAGATACCGCTAACTGCCCAGCGACTGAATTTTGTGATCTGGTCAGTTAAATCAAAAAGAGTTTATATAATTGCTTTGACGGTGAATTTTGAGGAAAATATTGACTGGGCATAACAACATAAGTTGGGAAATTTCAGAGATCTGCAAGAGCAATGCATACAAAACGGCTGAAATACCGATATATTTCTCTTTGAGGTCAAATGCCGAGGTTTTATAGCTATTTCGACCTGTGCATATCCGACTTAACTCGGCTTGTCACCAACAGAAAATCGAAAATATATCAAGAGTTTCCAAGATCAGGTAGAAGCTGCATCTGCATGGATCTAGTTTTCCAGCACTGCGACATAAGACCAACAAAGCTTGATGCAATCGTAAATTACTGCTGGGACACGCTGAGTTAATGATAATGATGCTTTCGCCCCGAACCTTACGTGAACCCAAGATCATAATCTTATGGTGGTTTTGATGACGACATTGTTGTCTTTGCAGTAACAGTTGTATGACTCTTTTTAGTTATTCATATGTATTCATAAAGTTATACACATAGTGATTGTGTGTGTGTATATATATATATATATAATGTACATTTCTGTATTTATAATCAAAGAATGCTCTGTCACTACGAGAGTGTATATAGTTAGGATAGTGATACATAATGAACAGCGCTTAGTGACTATCAGTTTCTCACCTATTGACTCGCATAAATGAGAAACTGACTGTCACCTAGCGCCATTGACTCGGTATCAACGCAACCATAACTTTCACACACACACACACACCCCACCCAAATATATATATATATATATATATATATATATACTCACAAAGGCATGCATATATAGTGAATAAATATAATCATATTTATATGTATAAACATTGTAAGTCACTGTATAGCAATATATATATATATATATATATATAGACTTCCGTACTTATTTGACTGTCTTTGCAAATGCGTACATATTTTGATTATGTTTGTTTTGTGCTTCTATATATATTTTACAGAGTAGTTAGCTAAATACATGAGTTGATATATTGCAAAAAATGAATCAATGGAGAACAAAAGACAATGAAACAGTATTTCATGACGTCTGTTTACTTTGATGCTTGTCACATTCATGGAATTTTATGAGGCGTAATTTTTGCATAATATATGGTTCTGTTTCTCTGTGCCTCTTCTGATATTGTACTTTTAGTCTTGATTATTAAGATACTTTGAAGAGGAGAGATTCAACATTGTTACAGCATCAAAGCAAAAAAATAAGTTAGAAAAGAATTAAGAAAAAAAGATTCAGAGAGAAAGAGCGGGGGCAGAGGGAGTGATTGGGAGAAAAGTGGTGGTGGAACTGAACACATGGAAAAATGATATCATAAAAATATGAATGAAAAACAAAGCAAAATTATGAAAGAAAAAAATGAACATTGGATTAAATAAAATTAAATGAAATTATTTTAGATAAGAAAAAAATAAAGAAATGGAAAGAAGAAGAAATTATACATAAAAAAGACAATACCGATGTTTTAAGGAAAAGAGGAAATAATGAGGAAGAATAAGAAAGAAAGAAAAAAAGGGAGACAATTAAAGAATAAGAGAAAAAAATTAAAAGAACTTAAGTAGAGACAGAAGAAAGAATTTTGATAAAGAGATGGATTAAAGGGCAAAGGAAAGAAACAAAAACAACGAAGACAGGAAGAAAGAGACTTGAGGAGACTTGCTGTCACTCAAACAAAAGTGAAAAACCATCAGCTAATACTGATGTGAAAAACTCTAAATAATGATAACAATAGAAAGATGAAGGAATAGAAGAAAGAAAAGAAAGCAAACCTAATGAAAAAGAGACGGGAAGAAAAACGAAAAAAAAAAAAGAGTAATAACCAATGAATAGAAATAAAAGAAAAATTAAGAAAAAACTGAAATGGATGGAAAAACAAGAAATACAAATGCTGAAAAATAAAAGATAAAAATTAAGGAAACCTAAAATTTATGGAAACAGAATTAAGATATAAAGAAGAAAAGGAAAAAAAAGTAAATTGATAAATGGAAAAAATAAAAGAATAAAAAGTGAGAAGAAAAGAAAGAGAAATACAAAATCAAGAACAACAATTATTGATATATATTCCAATTTTTACTCAGTTTTAAGTGTATATTTATGAAGAAATGTCATTTTCACTTTCTCGAAGGCCAAGTCACCTTTGAAAAAGATAAGTATCGGGACATTATACTTGACATTATTACCTTTCATTTTATCTTGTTTTGCCATCATTTATTTTAGTTTATTACTGAATTACTGTAGACACACCTTCCTTGTATTTAGTGCCTCTTTACCATTGATTATTTGAAGCAAGTTTTGTATGTTTTTGTAAAAGAGATCTAAATATTTCAGTGGATGAAAATTTACCCAAAAAACTCATTTCACTTTCAAGATCTCTTATTTATAAATAAATGTTGAGTTTCCTGTTTAATAAAGAACTTAGTCGTTTTTCGTTTTTTTCTTTTAACAAAATAAAATTATTTTGATTAACTGTTTATACCCCAAAGGGCATTACAGTAGTACGTAGATAAACGGCTTTGGCCATCATAAAAGGAAAAGAATAATCTTATTTGAATATTTGCTGAAAATAAATCATGTGACCTAATTTTCGTATTTAATGACAATTATCTTTTATATTTAAAAATATATATGTGTGTGAGCTATATATATATATATATATATATATACATATATGAGTGTGTGTGTGTGTGTGTGTGTGTGTGTGTGTGTGTGTGTGTGTGTGTGTGTGTGTGTGTGTGTGTGTGTGTGTTATAATCCCGTAAAGGACAGACAAAATACGGAGGGTTACAAAACTAGTTTATTTACAACATGGCATCACAACCTACTACATATACATATATAAAGGAGAACAACTCCAAGCGCTCAGTATCGCAGATATCATATTTCTCCCACTTAAAGTGTAATCTCCCATTACATGTCAGCAACAGACATAACATAGTCTCTCAGATTTAAGGGCTAGGTGTGTTAACCGTTAACAAGGCCTTGTGCCATATATGTTCTCTGACGAAAGAAACGAGCTGGAAACATACGCGTATGTAATAAAAAATAAGTTTAAAAAATACAATCACTTCGAAGACCGAACTATTTTAAAACATTCTTATACTCTCTTTGGACCTACAGCATATATATATATATATATATATATATATATATATATATATATATATAAGGAACCGGGTCCCACAACTTAGCAATCTTTCAAAGCCACACTTCTAACCCTCTGAGTCAACTACAAGATATAGGTACGGTTGCATTTCGTAACTAAAAAACTAGACAGGAACAATTAAAGGCAACGTCAAGAACTAACAATAACACGGAGACCAAGTAAAAAAAAATATGAAGGAAGGAAACTTCTATGTGGGTGAACACTGTCTGACTGTTGAAAGGGCTGTTGGGAGCAAGAATTCGACAAAATCTAACAGAGAAACCACGTAGACACTAGTGTAAAAAGTCCACAGTAAAATGCTCCACAAAGTTCATTGATATAAGACAAAAGAGGAACACTTCTTCGAGTCTTAAACTCTTATTCTTGTGTCCCCCTCAATGTCCCGCTCCTTCATTCTTTGCCTAAAATGCACCTTTTTTCCAGTGTTTTTTTTTTAGTGAACCCAGGCTTTGTTTTAGAAGGCTAATATCTCTGAAATGGTTCCTTCTTTCCTTCGGTATAATAGTTCTCAACAAAATGAGAAAAAACGAAAGAAAGAATTCGCGTTAGTCTATAACTATTCAGGTGTAACTGTTCACGGCACATCTTGCATTAGTGTTGCATGTCACATATTTATTCCTCTTCTGCACATACTTAAATTCAAATTCTAATATCTGTTAGATTGTGCCAATAAAGTGTCTAAAAATTGAGTATGCATTTCTGTATATATTGCACATATTGCATATCTTGTACATATAACGTTGACTGACCCACAATATAACTATATACAAAAATATGTTTTTACCAAAATATACAGAATAAAAAAGGTATTTTTGTATTTTTTTTTCAATTGGGCTTAAGAGTTTTTATAAATTTATGAAGGTCTAAAAAAAGCTGGAAAGACAAAAACCTGAATGCTGAATGAGGTCAAGAATACATAAAAAGAATTTTTTTTATCATAAAACGAAAAATTTACCAAAAGTTGATGTGAATTTCTTTATTTTTCTTTCAAGTTTGAGACGATATACTTAAAGAAATCACTTTGATTTTTTTTTTAGAAATCTATTATAGTTAAAAATTGAACACTTCCTTTCAAAATAAAGCGCTTTGTATTTTCTGCTCAGTCAACTGTTAGACAAAACGGCAATAGAAACTATTCTTAGCCTTTCCCAAGAAGACACTTTGCCATTTTTATTGGTTAAGTAAAAAAGTGAAGTTATATACCCAATGGATTTGCATATTTTTAGAGATTTCATGTATGAAATTTTGCAAAGTATGGTGGGGGTTATTTACTGTTCACCGATTTTCCTTAGACAGAAATTAATTTATATTTTTCCAATACGTTTCAAATACTTAAGTTGTGAACTCTTTTAACCGCTTGGAATAATAACGTTTTTGTGATGTCACATTGGAGAAATATCTTGAGAAAAATTATCGTTTTTACTGCCATCTTTGTCTTCAGCAAGCTGTTCTCACTTACCAAATATACTCATACTATGAACGTCTTTTTGAAACTAATTTTACCACTCAAAAACAAAGGAGTGTCCCTTACATTGGATATGTTTTTGAAACTTCAAAGCTTACGTTGTTTCTAGGCCTAACCTTCCATAACTTCGATCCAAAGTGTCCCTCCCGCACAGTCAATACCCAAATAAAGGCTATTAGTTAAATCAATAAAGATTTTGCATTACATTGTTTACTATATATACCATTTGTTCATATATGTACTAATATTATAAATAGTGAACAAATTTTCCTAAAACTTTATTATCTTCCAAGTAAATATATAAGGTGACATCAAAGTCGAGACTTCATTGATTTCGGTATTGCATTGATTTTGATTGTATTACAGTAGTTTTGAAAGTATAAATAAGTTTTTAAAGTGTTCTGTTTATGTCATTGGATGTTGAAGAAATATTTTTGTAGGCTACCATTGCCAAAAGTTAGAGGTCGCATAAGATGATAAAATCACCTTTTTGTGGCTAAAAATTAAGGGCTGTTCATTACACAGGAATATACGGTACTATGTATGTCAGAATAGGAAGATCCAAGAAAAAGAAATATCTTGAAAACTATTTCGTCAGTTGCTTCTTGACAAAGAAGTTTTTCATGATATACCACACAGGACATTTTCCAAATGGTTAAAAACTAGATTCTTATCTTATGTGTATGTCTTTATTCTTGGGAAAAGATTTCATTAAGATCTTAGGGAACCAATCAACTCATTTGAGTTAATTCGTTATGCTGCAGCTTATCCACTTTATGTTTAGAGGCTCCCAGAAAAATACAATGTTTAATTTTCTCTCTTACTTTTTCTCATTGTTTCACATTTGCTATATTTCTGGTCAGAATAAGTACATAACATAATTAGAGAAGGTTGAACATAATCACTGGTTTAGAGATTAGATTCTATCTGTTTTCCTCTACATCAGTATGCAATTACGCTTTTTGGTTGATTTCACTGCATGTCAACCATTGTTGGGTTATTCAATGCCGAAATTGATCTTTTTTGTTCTTTTGCGCACAAATAATGACTTTCTCTTGAGTATTTCTACTCTGCCATTAGGTCTGTAAATTACGTCTGAACAGTTTGTCACTGGTAAAAATGGCCGGGAAAATTACCATCTTTCTCATGTAACAGACAAGATATTATATTCCTGTCATATAGTTACAAGTATTCCTATAAAAGACTAGTAATTTATACACAGTTATATGATTTCAAAGATGTGTCACAAGGTCAGTTCTTAAACGAAGAAGCGTAGGTTTTAAACGAGAATTTTCCTTTTCCTAAACTAGTTGCCATATCAAAGCTGAAGCACCCGTTCTGTCCTGTTATTTATTCATCGCTGAGGATAAAACAAATAAATTAATGCCTTTCCAAAAGGCATTAACACAAAATAAGATAAAAACAGCTCCGTCGACTGTTTGAATTAGGTTATGGTTTCAAGTATTCTTATCTAATATTGATTATTCGCACATAATCATATTATTTCAAATACCAGGGTCATTCAATGGATAACGTGAAATATTGCCTAAGGGGTTGGTAATAGGAAGCAGTGTCAACAGATGTACATTTGTCAAGGAAAACAATTGTGATGGGCCATTTCAAGCCCCAGAAGACTGTCAACATGATTTTCTTCATTGAAAGCAGCGCCCGGAACTTTTTCTTTACTGGAGAGTCAGTGTATGTTGTACTCCATGGACTGTCTTTTTTTAACTTATTTCCTCGTGACAAAACCATGTTTAGTCTTTTTGTAACTTGTATTTTGACTAAATCATGATTCTCGTGCGCATTACACTGTGGGGTTTGAAAGGATTTTTTTTCGCGTTGAGGTCACCAATGTGGGGTTTGAAGGTTTTTTAGGGGGTCAGGGGCTAAGGGCAAGACTGTGTTGCCGTAAGATATCTGACTCCATATTTTGGTTATATTATTTTACCCCACGTTGACTGGCTGGAGCAATGCCTTGTCCAAAGAAAGTCCAAAAGAAATATACAAAAAGAAAAGATAGAAACAGATAAGAGACGAAAACATTTCTTCCATACTTTCCTTTATTTACTTGGTGAATGGACTAACCAACGCTACGTCCCACGACGTAGCGTGGTGCCCAAAACACCAGACAGCAAAATCGGTGTTGTCGGTTCGACGTCACTACCCGAAAAAGGGGTCGGTTCACAGAAAACCTGAGTATTTATCTCTCTACACCGGCTCCAAATCGCTACTCCAAAATCCTTCTAATTTTGGCGCGACCACTTCCCATTGGCTACTTTACTTTTTATTATTTTTCTTTTTTCTGATTTTAACCGGATGGATGCGTGGAGCCTTATGCGTGGCGACGCGTTTATACATTTTGTATCTGGCAGCCGACGAGTCAATATCCGGTTGGGAGTTTTACTGTTAATTCCCAAATCCCCACACCTTCTATTGAGTTCAAACGATTTGCTCTTCTTGGTCACCAAAGATTTGATGAATGACCTCTGTTTAAACCTGGAGCACTGTTTAATTTGGCTCCATTTTGAATAGCCTCAAAACAAATATTTCTGTGTGATTAAGATAATTTTCGCTATAAACCAATTCCAAATAATTCAGTTTACATTTATGGAAAAAAACTCTGAAAAAATATTTTTCTTCGTTTCGAATGCCTCCTTATTTACTAAGTGACCCTCTTTTTTCAAGCAGTTATATGTTTTAAAGGAACTAATTATAACCATCATTTGTGAACAGTAACAGTGTCAAGTAATATTGTAATACAAATAGTTGGCCCACGGTTATATGGCTTAAAGTAAATATACCTATTTAATAAAAACAAAAATAAAACATTTGTGGGCACAGTTATATGGTTTAAAGAATTTCTATCCAATACTAACATTTTTTCAATCGGAAATGTCAAGAAACTTTTCAGTCTTATTTAAGCTGAATTAAAAGAGAGCTTCCAGTGAAATTTGTGCATTGTATTTTGAACAGAATTCTACATCTCTCTCTCTCTCTATATATATATATATATATATATATATATATATATATACTTACTCTTGGTATCAAGATGTTTTATTTGAAATAATAAGCAAATTAAAACATTTCTAAATCCAGCCCTGTTGCCAGTCATCTTTTGTATAATATTGAAAACAGCAAAAGTATAAATTTAAAAAATAGACAGGAGCAATTTCTTCCTCTTAGATAAAAGTCTCAATTCTTAAAAAGAAAAAAAAAAAGGATTAAAATCTTGGAAATAAATGACTTTTATCCATTACTATCATTATTAGTTTGTATGCGCGTGGGAGGGTGAGGGGTTATTCTGTAAGCTTTTGATGAAGGGGAAGAAAACAGGAGAAGGTGAAAAGAAGTCTTGCCACTCTAACAAAGGCTGTCATTCTTGGGTTATTCAATTTCACTGAGGCATGAAAACGATTGCTCACTGAACTGTGTGTTCTGATTGGTATTTCTCAACTTCCACAGTTTTCATTATATCTTTATTAGCTTGTAATGTCAACCTTGATGCTGAGCTTACAGCACCTCCCCATTTCAATTCCTCACTTTCAAATTATTATTTTTCATCTTCCTTTCAGTTACTTCTTTGGCTCTTCTCTTCCAAACAGTATCATATTCAGTATGGCCACCTTTCATGGTATAATGGTTAGTGAACTTGACTAGTACACTATTTTGTGTTTAGTTCTCACTGAGTGCTCTGTACTTCTAGCCTTGTGCCAAACTAGGATCTGTGTAAATTATTTAAACTTACAGTTAAGTCATTCAAAAAGACTAATATCTTCCAGATCTCTAAAGGTTAGAAGTTAAGACTGCTCAGTACTGAGATGAGTTACAACTTAGTAACTGCAGATACAGTAAGCCAACTAAGGTCTTGGAGTTTAGAAAACTTAGTAAATAATAGAACCATTTTTAGTGTGATAGTCTTTTCTGTTGTAAGCTCTTCAGAAAAATACTAGATCTGACATAAGGTAATAATTAAGGAGCTCTTGTTCATGCTTCCAAATCGGTTTATTTGGTGTTTTGTTTGAGATAATTCTTTGTACACAGGTTTTTCTCATTATTCGTTAAGCAGCAGAAATAGCTATACAGACTGAAATTAATAATTGAAGAAAAGAAGTTAGAGGGAAACAGAGAGAAAAGTTACCACAAAAAAGAAAAAGTGAGATAAAAAGAAACATGGAAAAGAAAGAAGAAACATTGCTATTTTATTTTTAGTTGATTAGGGAACTGTTTGATTGAATGATATAAAAATCCTTTACCTACAGTTTTTAATTAATTTTTTACTTGGAATTTTTTTACATTGCTTTTTTTATTTTGTCACAAATTAATTCTTGTTAAAACTTTTCCCTCTTGCAAGGCTTAGAAAATGCTGACTGTATCTTATGCAGTAGAGTAAGACCACCTCACACACACACACACACACACCAACAAAAACGTGTGCCCTGGGTCTGCATCTTACAGTGAAGCTCAAATTCTGGAATATGGCTTCAATACCATTAGTCCCAGGTCCACTCTGATCCAAAGTGATAGTACCTGTTCAGGTTTCATGTATGGATCAAATAGATCTATTTAAAAATCAATCATATTTCATAAACTGTATGCTAAAAACAAATTCTTAAGAAACCATTACACAAAAAAATGTAAATATGAGCATATTCTGAATGCATTTCCCAAACTCTAGGCATGAAATAATCTTAGAGAGGTTGACATGCTGGATAAAATCAATCAATCCTATCTTACTATTAGTGGGAGCAGTAGTAGTAGCCATGACAACAATCATTGTAATTGTAATAATATGAAAAAAGAATAATAATGCACTGTATTGTACATTTGATGGCCTGATATGAAAAGGGTTTAAAGTGTAGTTCTTGATTAACTATTTCATTTATTTTCTTTAACATCACTTTTACATCTGTCACTAAATCAGTTTGATAGTTAAATCTGACAATAACTTACATGTTGACTGAAGAGCACAAAAATGGCAATATGAAAGGGTATGTATTTAAAAACTGCTTTTTATATGAATCAATATTTTCCCACAACCTGTTCTTGAATAGAGATCAAGTTGATGTCCTTGTATTATGATTAAAAAAATATCTCTGTATTGCACTCAATATGTCCTTCATGAAATCCCTAAGATAGGGAGAGTTTCTTGGTCCTAGCAACATATCTTTATTCCAAGTTAATATGAAAGGTTTGAGAGGGTTATTGATATGGTAAATGGGATTCTTGAAATCCTTGGTAGTTTTGATTAAGGTTGCATATAATCATTTGATATTACCTCTTTTAGGAATGGCGAGGATTACTTTCTTTTGACACTCAGTTACCTTATCAGATAACTTGAAAAAGTCACATTCCAAGCATTTTACAAATATTGTGAGAGAAAAGTTGAGTCAGGCTTAGAATACTTCTCTGCTTCAAATAAATCATGACTCTCTGTTACTTCTTTTATGCAGTTTGTAGCAGAGATGATGATCATTGTGGGAATGAAAGTAACCTTTGTTTCAAAACATTCTGGACACACTGATTAATATTGTAGATCAGTGTTGCAGGGAGCAGATATTATTGGATAGCAAATGTGTGATATGGAGACATAGAAATGATCTCAGTGTAATCAAGTCCAGTTTGAGAAAGAACAGGTATCATTATTAAACACTTGCAGAGAAGCCGTAGGTCAAACAAAATGTCCTATATTGGAAACCACTTGCTAGGCTAAGAGACTGACTGACTGACTGACTGGCAATGTGGATGAGACGTGTAACTAACAAAAAGTGAACCCATGGGTACAGAGCAATAGATGTTTGACTATGGATAGAATAAAAAGTTAAGTATTCTGAAAACTTGCTGTCCTCATTTCTGATAGGCCAAATAAAGATTCTACATTTATTGCGATAAATTTAGCATTACTGTTCCTTTATGACAAGGAGGAAGTCACCAATCATCTGAAGTTGAATCCCCTACTATACTGGTTGGGAACAGCATTACATTGGAATATTACATAGATCCATTATTTTTGACAACAAATTGATTATAAAATTTGATTATTCTTAGAGTGACCTTTCTTTGATATAATTTATGCAAAATTATATATTCAACATTTATTGATGTTGAATCTTGGACAGTTTTTCATTGCAAATTAAATATAATTTGAACTCAGCAAAATGAATTCAAAAGTCAAAGAATAAAACTAAAAAAATATGTATATTTTTTATCATTCATGAAAATGGAATTGAATTTTATAAAATTCAAGAAAACATGAATCAGACTGTAATTCTTTTTAGACAGCTACGATTCAACTATAAGGTTCAACAGATACGTTGTTATCCTGAAAGTTTTGGACTGTATCAGAGCAATATATCTATTTACCCAATTGCCCTGTATGAACAGGATGTGACACAAGGTCAATTTTTTAAGGGAAGTATCTAAGCAATATAAGACACATACTGCATTTGCCTGGTTGATTTATGCTTCCGATTTTTCTCCTCCATGATATTCTCCTCTTTTTCCTTCATCTTTCTCTTCATTTCCTCCATATTTCCTCTCCCTTGATATTCTTCTCTTACTTCTCCTCATATTCCATTTCCCATTATTTTCTTCTTCCTGGTATCCTTCTCTCATTTACCCTCCCTCTATATTTCACCATTATTTTCTCCTCCTTGATATTCTCCTCTCACTTTCACTTCCTCTTTCTCTCCTCTCCTCCATATTTCCTCATCTTTGATATATTCTTTAGAAATTCATCTTTCTTGACTTTAAAGTTTCTTCTTAAAGAATCTTCCAAATATCTTTACTCTTGCAGCCTTCTTAACAAACTATTTATTTCAATGTTAAAAAGACACTTAAGCATGCGGGCCTGTTTTCAAAGTTTTTTAACAAATTCTATAAAAAAACACCAACAATGCTTATAACTACTAGTTATTCAATGGTCAGATAGATATACTAATTCATAATTATGCATTTGAAAATAAGAAAAATTATTAACATGTTTTTATTTGCTTTATGAAAATAAAAAATGTGCTCATCCATTTATTATGTCTTGTTTAGCATTTACAGCCTTAAATAATTGAAAATTTTGAAACTTTTTCAATGGAAAGAATGTAAAAAATAGAGTATTATTTTGTTTCTTTTTTGTTTTTTCCACATTTCTTTTATCCATTATAGTTCTTCTCTGACCAACATGACCTATATTTATTCTCTTACAGGTAAAAGTTGCAGTGATAGTAATAATGTAAATATCATCATTATTACTCTTTGGCTCAGTGAGTTTTTCTCACCGGTTTAAACTGAAGTTTCATTGAGAATAGGTCTCCTTAGTTTTCCAGAACTCTTTTAAGTATTCTGGACAGTGGTATGGTCTGGAAAATCTCAATTATACCTCAGATCTTCATTTTCTTCAGTCTTTTTTCCACATTCTTTGTCATTGCTCCAAGAGCTCCAACTATGATCAGCCAAGTTATCTGGGGCTGTAGAATACACTGACTGTATCTTTGCCAAGGAATAAGCTCCTCACTATAATAAGTGTCCTGGATATGATACTAAACTATATAATGGAAAGGCTCCAGTCCAGGAGCTTTGGGAAATGTGGAGTAGCAGGTCTACCTGGTAATACCTGCTAGGGTCCCATAAATGGATCAAATAGAATTGTTCAATCTTTTACTTGGGATAATTATTAATATCAAATTGAATTATTATTGTAAAATAGTAATATCTGAAACCTTTAAGTGTGTGCAAACAAATGAATAGTATTAAATTAGATAAGAATACTTGATAATTAGAATTACTATTATTAAATAGCAATCCTTGAAACCATTTAACTGTGAGCAAATAAAACTATTTATGTAAACAATAAATAACAAGACTCAAAACTATTTAACTGTAATCAAACAAATGAGCTCTGGCTTGTTTAGAAATAATGTTACCAAGAAATTATTCTGAAACAAATCATTTATAAAATATACACATATGTATACATATATATATATATATATATATATATATATATATATATATATATATATATATATATAGTTGGGAGTAATTCCTTCAAGACAAGAAAATTTGAAAATAAAATAAATAGGTAAATAAAAAAACGGAAATTCAATAAAACGAGGAGGTAACTCTTTAAATATCTCCCCCCACCCACCACATGTCTATTCTGTTTTATTTATCCATTAGATCTGAAGAAGTCCTGTTATATTTTTTCTTCCTGTTTTTGGTTCACACCAGAAACGAAAAACAGGATGGAAATAAATTTATAATCCTAAAATAACCGGTCTTTGTTTTTTTCTTTAAAGATATATATATATATATATATATATATATATATATATATGTGTGTGTGTGTGTGTGTGTGTGTGTGTGTGTGTGTGTGTGTGTGTGTGTGTGTGTGTGTAAAAAGGATTTGACATTAAATGATGCACGAAGGTTGATATGACATAAAACATGACCAAACTAAACCAACAATGATTCCTGTCACTGCCACCATCATATTTCATAGCTTTTTCAGCTCTCTGGCAAGGTTCCGGTATTTATCCAGTTTTTCATTTTCAGAAGCAGTGATGTCTAGTAGTTGACAAGTTCTCTTCATTTTAATAACTAAAACGACATCTGATCTTCTGGGCTACATTGGATGATCTATTTTTATCTCAAAATCTCAGAGAAGTTTATTTTTCCTTTATTATTATTATTATTATTATTATTATTATTGTTATTGTTGTTGTTGTTTTTTAGCAACCCTCTTTCCTGCCATAAAATGTTCAATCAGTTTACATATGATTCTAATGTCAATAGCCAGATCAATAAAAGAGCTTAAAAATATTGGAAAATAAGGAAAAGAAAGAAAAGAGAAAGGCTCAGCAAAGAGAATAACAAGGAGAAACAGATAAAGATGCAAAAATGGTAAAGTCAACATTAGAAAACAAAAAAAATGTAGCGGAGATAAATTCAAGAAACAATAAAAGAAGCACCCCCCCCACTCTAACTAACCAAAGACTTGCAGCTGAACTTCATTCTTTCAAGCTGTGCAGTCTGGCTTGAACTCATTGATCTTATGCTTGAAATGCTCTCTCTCTCTTCAGTGCTACTACTACTACTACTACTACTACTTATACATACTCTTATTCTACCAAGACCTCACCTTTCACTTACTTTGCTTCTTTTTACAAAGTATATCAGTTGTCACTAGCACTGTGTCCTACAACTCATTTACTATATGTTCTTTCTCTTTATTCCTGGCATTCAATTATCCTTACATGACTTATAAAATTACCACAATTTTTTTTATTCTGCCTCATCATAGGTACGATAGACCACCAAGTAATCCTCAAGCAAATCTAGCTATAAAAAGAAGAGTACAGCAACACCTTGAATCATACAGTTCATTTGTTAAAAACCACACTGTTCATGGTCTTATTCTAATGGGTTTCAATGTACTGCAATACTTTGAATTCTGTAGTTAATTGGTTCCCACATTTAATCCATACAGTTCAAAACCATGCTGTCAAAGATTTTATAATAATGATTGTCAATGTATGACAAGATTTTGAATCTCGTAATTTTAATCTGTGCAGATAAAATTTTCCGATAAATTAACTGCCCAATTCAAAGTATTGTTAGAATTAATTCTAACGTTTACAAAAATAATAAAAAGAAAATGAACAATCTTACTTTTCATAATTTTACTCGTTTTGTTTCTAAATATGCCTTGGCCATCAACTATGTCTGTAGATTTTTTGAAAAAAAAGCAAATATCAGTACAACAAATAAAATTTGCAATATTCAAGGCATATTGAAAAAAAAATTGACACATGCTGAATATGCATTTTAGTTTGATTGAATGTATTGTGATATAGCTGAATTACAGTAAATTTTCACATCTACTGATTAATATATGCTCAGGATCCAAAATAAGGGGTATATCAACAGTGCTCTAACTCCATGCTCATAGAGTACCCTGGTTAAAATTCATGGTTTGCAGGTTATTTTCCATCAGTGTATACAATATTAGATATTTTCTAAGCTTATGAAATTCATGGTTTGCAGGTTATTTTCCATCAGTGTATACAATATTAGATATTTTCTAAGCTTATGAAATTGCACTATAGAAATCTTGAAAGCAAAGAGGGTCATCTTGCCTTAAAAATCTCCATTTAAAATTCTGTATTTTATGTAAGATAGAACATAGATGTTGTGCTCTAGGAATAAAAAAGAGCACAATCTCAGTGATTACAGGCTTCTATTTACATAGATATACACATAGATTTAATTGTGTTGATATCTCACTCACTCACTCTAACTCTTTTTTATTTTTTCTTAATAATTTGTCATATTTTCATGAATGTATTCAGAGTTTTCAAATCCATGTAAAAATATTACATCATTATTATTAGACTTTTAGTTCTTTGAAGTGCTAGCTTCTTGATTGTGAGAAACTTCAAAACTTATGAACAGACATAAAAAAAATTCATAAAATCTTAGACAAAAATCTTTTTTGTTCACCTGTAACAAAGCTCGTCCAAATGAAAAATTGCTGTCAAAAATAGCATTTTTTGCATTATTATACACCAAGTTTCAAGACATTTCTTGAATTTGACTTACTACATTTTGAGGAAAATTTTTCTACTATTACTTTTAAGTCTCATAAATAATTTCCATTTTTTAAAAGCAAGTTGTGACTATGCATTTCAAACTTCCAACAAAGAAACTAAAACAAACCAAACCAAACCAGTAATTTGATATTCATGTAGTGTTCATTTAATAAAAGTAGACAACTTCTTCTTCCAAACCTTTAGAACTAGATATTTTTTTGAACTAGATATTTTTTAGAACAAGATGTGTTTCTGACTTTTCCATTGAAGTTCAGGAACTATATACAAGATAGACAATTAGATGAATTATTATACATATTATGTATATGAGTTATTGTGATTATTATGCACTGTTATTATGCGTATGAGAATTTGCTACTCGTTTTGGTATTTTCCCAATCATTAAAATCTAAAAATAATTTTTAAAAAATTCTGTTAAGCAGTGGAGTCATGTCTGATTATTAGGAGCTTTGGAATTAAGCATGATATATGATGAGTGAAAACTTTCTTGAAATTACAACTTTTGTAATTTATATGACTTGACTGAGTGCAATCAAAGCTAAATCAAAGGTGAGGGTTTGTTTTCTTTCAATTTTGTTTCTTTGTTTCAATGGTATATCAACCTTCATGGCTTATTTAATGCCAAAACCATCCTGGTAAAAGAACAGTGGTGGTACTGTTCAACCATTAGCTGGAGAGATTTGGAGGTTCATAACTTTTCTAAGGGTATACATTCAAAAGTAAATGCAACAGCACATTTGGAGTTCAAACTCGTTTGCTAAGATGTCATAGTCCAGCAGGTCAGCCAGAACCCTGCCCCCACCAACTTTGTTTTTTTAATACTTCAATTTTTAGAATTTTGAATAAAAGATTTTCGATTTGCATCAGATTTGAAGTATCATCTATTTGTGTGAAAACATTCGTTCGTAACTGATCATCAAAGTTAAGCAGCAACAAACCTGCTCAGTTCTTAGATAGGTGTAACAGTTATCATCAGTCATCGTAATAAATGGACTCAGTAACTCAGTTCAAATCCTGGATGAGACAGTTTCTGTTTCCCATAGTTTTGATACTCTTGGGAAAGGTATAAACCAGACTATTCTCCCCTCAGCTATGGGTAAAATAGTAGAGAAGACTAGGCTTTTTAACTTAACATGGTAATCAATCTAAGAGAAGGAAAACTTTGAGTTCAAACCACCTTTAGTCCTATTAAAAATCAGTCTTGTGTCACTTCTTGCTCATGGCGGAAGGGTTAAGTAAATACATACTATGCAGATACTCTAAGCAACATAAGGCCCATGTGCCAGACTCAGTAAAACTTTGTAAGTCATAATTTTTTCTTTTTTTACTTCTGTTTTGAAAAGAGTTTAGTCAGCTGATGTTCCTGCTTTCTCAACTTGTTTACACAAGTCACAACATCAAGCCTATTCGCAAATGAATTGTTAAACTATATGTACATAATACCTTATTTATTACTGTTAATACACAAGTTTTATAGGTTAGATTTTTGAAGCATAGAAATTTTTATTCATACTATAAACCTTATGATAATGTGTGTACTTTAAGAGATTAACATTTTTTCTAATTTTATCATTTTTTTTAACCTTTAAATCAAAATTCATATAAATATTATAATTAAGAAACACATAAAAAAGATTGATGAATGATAAAACTAAGTTTTATGTTTAAGATGCACATTTAAAAAAAAAAGATAATTACTTTACACTCAACATAAAATTTTCTCTATATCTCTTGAGATGAATTTATCTGTCTCATTGATTGTCTGTCTTATCTACTTCTTTTCTTTTTTTCCCCTGACGATTCCTCTGATGATATAAAATTGTGCTTTGTATGATCATATTCTTGGGATCTAAGTATATTTTTGCTTTGTCTTGTTCATTGATGGCCTTCTGTTCACGCTTTCTACACCTGTTGTTTTCATCCACTCAGATGATTGTATGATCTCTGACTTCCATTGGTAAGAACACTCCCACTATTTCCACCACTTTTGGGTTTGCTTTTGATAAATCTATGATCAAAGAAATTTCCTTTATTGTGTTGCTATGTCACAGAGATCAGAATTTCTAAAATTGGAAAGAATGTGTTCCCTTTGAGGCTCATTTGAAAATATCACTGATAAAAAGCATGGGTCTTTTTTATTCTTTTTTTTTTAAACGCGCTTACAGAAAATAAAGGGAAATATCTCTTGTATATGAAATTATACATAATAATCTGATTATAAACTGGTTTACAGTTTTAAGTAGTTTCCAACTTCATGAGATTGCTAACTGCTAAATAATGCAGGATTTGAGAGAAACCAGAGAAATGCATGTCTTTAACTCAGTTTAAATTAAATATCATTTGAAATTCTTTACCCCATGAATAATTCAAAGTAAATTTTCTTGGCTTTTTAGCAATATCAACTTCATTGTACTAAAAGAAGAAGTTTTATCCAACATCTCACCAAGTCAGAGTTGACATGAAGTCAATTATTGTGAGGGGCCATACACAAAAGAAGATACATGTGTAGTTATCACAAAAAATACTTAATCCTCTCAGCATTATCTTTTTTGGGCACCTCTGATGTCCACCCATAAACAGCCCAGCTAAGCATACACAGCCTTGAGGACAGCTTAATATCATCCTTCTGACAAAAATGCTGGAGGGGCGTTAAAAGGAGGAAAGGTCTTGTTTAATCATTGGTGCCCCTGGCAAATCGGAAAATGGAATACAAATTGAGCCAAACTATCCTTATGACTACATAAGGCTCCATGCATAAAACTTTGTTTAAAATCTGTCTTTATAAAGGATGGAGAAAGTAAATTAAATCTTGTATTTTTATAATGAATCTCTAGGTATTCTTTATCATGTGAAATTTTGAGATGTGTCATTATTTCTAAAGCATTCTCATTTTTGTAGTTTTCATCAGAGTGTTTTGGCTGAAAAAATTTTTTATATTTGTTTCATCTACTATTTTTTGTGGTAGGTTGACCATAAGAATCATTTTATGTTTGTTGTTCATGCGAGCAATATTGAACAAGTCCTGGAGGCAACATCCCACAAAGCACCAACTATACGGCCACCTACTTCCCATCATGACAACTATCCAAATTAGATGAACCAGACATGCAGGACACTGCTAGAGAAGCAGGGATGAGATCATAAGTGATGTACTCCTATGGACCCTCACATATGGCCGCGCAAAAGCAGGACGACCAGCTCAAACATACATACAGCAGCTATGTGAGGATACAGGATGTAGCCCAGAAGACCTGCCAGAGGTGATGAATGATAGGGAGAAGTGATGAGAGAGGATCAGGGATATCTGTTCTGGCAGCATGACATGATGATGATGATGTTGATGAGTTTTAACTATTTTCATTCAAAAAGGTTGCTTTTGAATAAAACACGACTGCTGCCATATTAATACATTTTTCTTAAATAACAGAGCTGTAATTTTTTTTGCTGATGGATTTTGAAGGGAAAATGAAATGAGCAATACTTTTCAATGTCCATTTTTTTTATTCTGGAAAATTAAGAATGAAAATCTAGTACAATTAGTGGCAAAAGGGATGCTGATCAGTTCTATATTGAGAAATATAAAAAGTTTTGAAAAGAAGTTAATTATTAGGGTAAAAGATAAGGAATAGAATCATAAATACTACACCTGGCAAAAAATATTTTTTCTTTAAAATTTAGTGATTCCATAAGGTTTTACTCTTATTGGCTCTCAATCATATGGAAATTAGACCTGACTGATAAAATGAACCGCAGTTTCTTCCAGGCAGCGGTTGTATCGATACTGCTATATGGATGCATTACATGGACGCTAACTAAACGGCTGGAGAAGAAACTTGACGGCAACTACACAAGAATGTTGAGAGCTATATTGAACAAGTCCTGGTGACAACACCCCACGAGACACCAACTATACGGCCACCTGCCTCCCATCACGAAAACTATACAGGTTAGACGAGCCAGACACGCAGGACACTGCTGGAGAAGCAAGGACGAGCTCGTAAGTGATGTACTCCTATGGACCCCCATATATGGCCAAGCAAAAGCAGGACGACCAGCCCGAACTTACATACAGCAGCTATGTGAGGACACAGGATGTAATCCAGAAGACCTGCCGGAGGTGATGAATGATAGGGAGAAGGGGCGAGAGATGGTCAGGGATATCCGTGCTGGCGGCACGACATGATGATGATGATATTGAAAAAAAAAATCAATTATTAATTAGAATAAATCATTTGAATTAATTTGAGGTATGTTCCATGAAACAAGAAAGTTTGGCAATCAAATAAAATAGGTTTTCTCCCAGATTTTTGCTTAGAATATTTTTCGTAGATTAAAAGTAATGGATGAAACACTTTCTGAGTCCATATATTTTGCCTGGGGTTGTAAATTCAGTAAAGGTAATGCAATACTTATTTCTTTAAAACATCTTTTTCCCCATAAACTGAACAGACCTTTTATGCTACCTAATTCAACATGTAATAGGCATTCCTGATTCCATTGTTTCTTTTCAGTTTACTCTTGCAGTTGTTACGAATTCAATTTTGGGTTTGCTTGTACAGGTCTTTCATGAAGCTTGTGTCTTTAACTGCATATTTTGAGACAAAAGCTTGAGCACTTTTTCTCTGGTATTTGCTTAGAATTAAATGAATTACTCTTGTAAAAGACAATGCTGTAAAGTTAATTAAGCCATGGTGATCGAACTGGTTGTTGGTGCTTGAGGAAGGAAATTTGTATTATAAGATAAGTTTAATTTTTGTTATGTGCTATTGAATTATCAAGATAACAAGATTGCTTAGAGAATCTATGGCACACTGGTGTACTGTTCTTCTGTGTTCAGCTCATCCAAAACCTATGGCTGGCACTATGCAAGCCATCTCTTTGATAAAAAAAATATCACCTACATAGTTATCATTAACTCTACTTTAGTTTGATTGTCATTATTGATAATGATGATGATGATCAACAAATCCCTATCAGCCATTGCTCTTGACAATTTCTCTATATGGCATCCAGTGTCCACACAGTCAATTAATGAATCAATGAAAATTTTTGTTGGTCAGCCAACACTGGGGTGTCCATGTGTAAGAGTCCATAGGAGAATATCACTTATGAGTTCATTCCTCCTTCTCCAGCAGAGCCCAGCATATCTTGTTTATCTTATTTTGATGATTGATGAGATGATGATGATAATTTTTTTTTCTCTTTTTTGTGAGTTTTTCACATCAGTCTGGAGTCTGAATGACAAGTCTCCTTAGGTCTCAAGGACTCTTCTCATGATTCTGTCCACTCTCAACAATGGTGTAGTTTGGATGGTTTCAATTTGTCCTCTGATTTTCAACTCTTCCCGCCCACTTTCTTAGCCTTTGACGACCATTCCAAGTCTGCTAATTTCAACTGATATCACCATTGCCCTCATTATTATTATTATTATTATTATTATTATTCAGTAACAAGTTAAGTTATTCTGTTTTCATAAATTTATGTTTACTTTTGCTTTTCTTAAAGTTAATAAAAAAGAGAAAAATTAAATATCTATTTTTTTTCTTCTTTTTTTACCTATTTTTTTCTTGATCTCTTGCAGAGGAGCAAGATCCCTGCACTTCCCCCAAAGAGTTGTTCTAAGTATGACAATAAATTGTATCTGATAGATAGGTTCCAGTTCTGGAGATTTGGGAAGTGTGGCGTTTCTCTTCATTACCGTAAATTCAGGCCCACTTTGAAGTGTTAGGGTCTCATCTTTGGGTCAAATAGATCTATTTGAAAATTATTTATATTTGAGAGGACTGATTGCCAAAAATTCTTAAGAAACAACAACACAAAAAAAATGCAAATATAAACATACAATGAACTTGATTCCCTAACCTTGAGGCATAAAAATGCTAGTTATTGATGGGCCATTAAAATCAATCAATTTATCATTTTCCTTCTTGACAAGAGTCAAAAAAGAAAACATGAAATAAATTTAAGTCACAAGGAAAAGTGTAAATAACAACAACAACAACAATAATAATAATAATAATAATAATAGTAATAATAATAATAATAATAATAATAAGAAGAAGAAGAAGAAGAAGAAGAAGAATGATTATTATTATATGGTGATGGTAACAATGACAATATCTCTCAGGTTATTTTGTTTCTTTTTTTTCAGTTACTAAACCCAAACTTTTGCATAATGGCGGGTAGTTTTTTGTGCATTTTCTTTTTACATTTGGCCAATTCATTCTAGAGTACCTGCTACAGAGCAATATTCAGCTAGAAAAGAATTGCTAATAAAGTGAGTTCAAGATGTTCTAATCCCATATAGAAGCAATTCAATTCACAATTTAGAAAACCATTGTTGTCAAATCATATAACAGCTGTTATAACCACCTTATTTAATTGAATTAAGTGGTTAAAACTAATGCAGGAAAAAAGATTTCTAATGTTAATTGACAAAATTTTCCCCACATCAAGCAAGTGATTCAAAATATTCAATCAAATCATGATACAAATAAGTTAAAGTTCTACAGATAATATGAGAATCCTTATATAAAGTATAGCATGAAACTATTAAACAACAGATGTGTGAACAATAACCATAGACAATGTAATTGCAGAGACAGAAAAAATTGTCCTTTAGAAGAGAAGTGCTTAACAAAGCTAAATTGAAAAATGATAATGGAATGGAAATGGTGAATTTTAAGGTTACTAAAAGACCATAGAAGTAAAGATTATAAAACCACAGGACCTCATTTGGTAATAAGTTTTATACCTAAAAATCATGCTCAAAAAATATTTCTGGGAGATAAAAATAGACCTGGATAGAACCAGAAATTAAATGTAAAAACTTAGGAAAAAAAAGCCAAAGTATCTAGTGAGGGGTCAAATAGGTATCATACAATAACTGACAATAGCATTGCTTCAAACAAAGCCTTCATCAGATGATGACTCTGGGTTCAGGCATGGTTTCAGGGCCGAAGAATCATTACCACTAGCCCAGAGAGCTGGTTGCCCTGCTTTTGCTCGGCCATGTGAGGAGATCCATAGGAGTACATCACTTATGAGCTCGTCCCTACTTCTCCAGCAGTGTCCTGCATGTCTGGTTCATCTAACTTGGATAGTTTTCGTGATGGATGATAGGTGGCCATACAGCTGCAGCCTCCAGGACTTGTTTAATATTGCTCACTCATTCTTGTGTAATTGTCGTCAAGCTTTTTCTCCAGCCATTTAGTTAGCATCAATATAGTGCATCCATATAGCAGTATTGACATGATCACTGCTTGGAAGAAACTGTGTTTCCTTTTATCTGTCAGGTCTAATTTCCATATGAGCGATAGCCTATTGATAGCTGTCCATACTTTTTGTACAATAAAAATATAAAATTAAATAACATAAATTAAATAAATTCAGATTGAATTAATAATAGTTAATACAAACACACATAATAACAGTAGTTATATAATACATTAACAACAGTTCTACAAACTAGTGTAATTTAATTTTTTGATCAAACACACAATAAATATACTTTTCAATACTTTTGATATCTTTCATTTCTCTACCATATCCAACAATATTAGATTTTTGTTTTTTTTGATATTTTGATATTTGCTCTACATATTTTTATTGAGTGTTCGATTAGCTTTTTTTTTTACTTACTTGATATTATTATCAACATATTTAATTATATATGCATAGTCTGTCAGACATAGTGGTCTTTACATTCTATGATTTAGTTTATTTTTTAACTTTAGCCCATTTCTCTGAAACAGTTTTTTTCATTCTTGTGTCATAAAATCAATTTCTAATTCTCTCAACTAAATCAGTTAAGAGTGCAATTAAGAAAGCCTGAAAAGTGCAGTAATTTTCATTACTCAAAATTTTTTCAATTTTTTTGTACATATTTTAATAGTGAACATCTACTTCTCTTCTTTGCTTCTTCATCACAGATTTATCTACAAAGAAAGAAAAAATAAATAGCAAATACAGATAATGTCTGGTCTATTACTGACCAAATTAATGAACATTGATCAATAATGATTCATTTAGTGAACTTGGCTTAATAACAAGAACATAGGATAACATGCTGAGAGATTGGGGCTTTGCCTTATGGCTCAAGTGGTCATGCATTTTCCACTGCCACTATAGGCTAATATCTGAGCCCAGTAATGTTTATTTAGAAGATTAATAGGCCAGTACTTCAACAGTGGTAAGAATAGCCTTTTTTCTACTCTTTGATCTTATGTCAGTCAATCTAAGTAAATATCTAAATGGTAAGTATTTTAAAAATTTTTTTTAGTCAAGCAAGAATTCACATAAATAAAACTAAATTTGTGGGTGTGTATATACATATACACACACATAACAATTATTTTCAATTACAAATTGAATGATAATAATAAAACCGAATAAGAACTCACAGATAAGTTTCATTTTGTCAATCTTCTATTGAGCTCATATTTAACACATCAAATAAGAGCTCACCTTAGGATCTTCAGCAAGAAATTAAGTCCTGAGTTTTTATCCTGTTTTACTATTATCCTATTGTATACTTGAAGAATATTGTGATATTGCTCAGAATTTTTGTGCATAGAGCACTATAAAACTTTCACTTCTTTACTTTTAGCTTTAAATTCTAATCATAATTATATATATATATATATATATATATATATATATATCTATATGTAGCCTTTTCTCACCAATTAAAACCCAAATTTATGATATGAAAAAACATGAATAAAAAAGGACTAAATTTAATTTATAAGTTTTTAAAAAAATGTATTATCATGATTTTTTCTCTTCTCTGCTATAATGTATATTTGCTAATCAATTCATTCAAATGATGCTAAACCACTAGCAAGAAATGGCCATTTGATTTTCAAAAGTTACTTTTTTCTCTCTTCTGCTCTCTCTCTCTCTCTCTCTCTCTCTCTCTCTCTCTCTCTCTCTCTCTCAATATATATATATATATTTATATATATAAGTTAAGATAGTGTAGACTCTGTGTCTATACTGTCTAATTTTGATCTGCATATATTTTATTACCAAAACACTCTTTATTTATAAATATAACAAACTGCATTATACTGAGTGTCTCAAAAGATATGCAACCAATAAATATGATAATGACTTATTACATAGAAAAATCCAATGGCAGTCATTTGGAACATGTCCTGTAAAATAAGCATGCTTTGAGTTAGAGACATCAAATCAAGGCTTTTTAATTGTTATTATATCAGCTTTCAGTACATGCAATCTTTTTGGGAGTTTCTTATCTCAGTAATAAACCATTATCATATTAATGGATTACATCTCTTTTGAGATAGTTTTGAATGATTTTGTTTGCAAATAAGTTATGACTCAAAATATTTTTCTTCTCTTGACCAAGGCATTGGGATTGAGGATAAGTAATTGTTATGGTACACTATTTTCAAATCTGAAACAAAAAAGAACACAATATTATTATTAGTAGAGTCATTAGCAGTCACATAGGTTCCATGTATATTGAGACAATATATATATATATATATATATATATATAAGTTAAGATAGTGTAGACTCTATGTCTATGCTGTCTAATTTAGATCTATATATATTTTATTAGCAATACAGAACACTCTTTATTTATAAATATAGCAGACTGCATTTTACACACACACACACACACACACACACACACACACACACACACACACACACATACATATATATATATATATGGAATTTTTCAAAGAGAGCACAGATACTACTGATATCTGACGGAAGTTTTTTGGGGCAATATTTTGACTGAAGGAAACGTCCCAGATACCAAGCCCAACTTTCCTCAGATTTAGGGCTGAGATTAAAGTTTGATATCTTCTCATTTCCCTCCACTATGTTTTTATCTTAAGCCAGGATCAAACAACAACAAAAAAGAACCATTCCCCAACTTTCTAACACTTTTTCTTGTGACCTGTACTATTTTTTGTTGATGACTTCCTTAAATCTTATTAAACTGACCACATATCAAATCTATTTCTTATGGATGAGTGGTTAGTCAAATATCCAATTACTACACTCTGATCTGAGGCAGAGAGCTATGAAGCAACACTTTGATCCAAGAACACACAGATCCCTAGCAGAAATACTGAACTATATTTACATAATCTCAGTATTATTTATGGGTACTATGCCAGTAATAATTATAATGTTAATTCAATGTTACTTTTTTCAATAGAAAAACTTGGATATTAAATCAGAGCTTAGCTTTCTCTTTAGATGCATTGCAAATCAGTTGATATTTACAAAATATGAGGATGCAAGCAGGCATAAATAATGTTGTCTTTTATGTAAGTAAATGAGTGAAACAAACCAAAGAGCCATGAATAAGAATTTACCATTTACAATGAATCCTTGTCAGGATTCCTTAAATCTCCTTTCTCATCTTCAAAGAACAAAGGGATTTCCCAGAAGCATCCCAAAACTGATCTGTCTTCAATGACAGTGAATCCCTATTGATGTTTTGTTGACAACCACAAATCATATATTAATTAGATTCTATTGAGTTTTCCCATGTGTATCTAGTTGTTCTGACTAGGAATAAAGTGATAGCAAGCCTTTCTATAACTCACCCTTTCCACAGTATCCTTTTCTTTATTATTACTCACTCAGAGTTCACCTTCTTAGAGCATCTTGTGAGCATTGTTTAAATAAAAAAATTCTTTGATGTGCTGTTTTTACTGGGTTACAATTATTATTATTTATATATATATATATATATGTGTGTGTGTGTGTGTGGTCTGGCAGAATTTAAATTGTCACCACTCAGATGCTTGTTGCAGCTAGTTCTTGGATTCATGCCTTTTCCAAGAACATTGTCATTTTGTTGGCTTTCGTGACAAGGTTCTGCATGTCTGATAAATTATCTTGTTAAAAATCTGTTTGAGAATGCAAGAAGTAGTGATAAGTGATGACTAAAAAAGAGGGAGAGATAAAAAGGGAGATAGTGACAATGAGAGAACACAAGAAGGCATAGAGAGAGAGAAAGAATGAAGATGATGAACTGAAAAAAGTGAGAGGTGAGTGATATGCTGACAATGAATGAGAAGAAAAGAGAGTTACAGAATGAAAGAGAGAGAGAGAGATAGAGTAGAATAGCAATTGGGGAGAGAATGCAAAAAAGAGAGAGGAAGAGAGATAGGGAGAAAAATAGAGGGATGTGTTCGATTCTGATTAAGAATGAGAGAAGAGAAATGGTGAGAAATAATGAGAGAGAAAGAAAAGGAAAAGAGAAGAACTAAATGAAGACAGGAGAGAAGGAGTGAGAATGATATTAAGGAAAGTAAAACACAAATTACCTCATCCATAATTTGAACTTGGCTCTCCAATTATAAGCATAATATTCATACCAATCAACATATCAAAAGCATTTTCAGTTTTTAATCAACCGTATTTTTAAAAAAATTGCGTGGTGTGCTACATATGTTATCTTTATATAAAGATTGTATGTATATGTATGCTATTTTAGATGCTATCATGGCATGGAAATCCTTAGAAAAAATTTTCCAGCCCAGCCCATCTCACTACATAATGATCTGGTGACCAATTTGTTTACCAGATCTTTCCCTTTGTGATTACTACTTCTGAGAATTCCTGAAGGCTCAAGTCTTTATATATAGGTTGCAGTCAATTTAAAGATTTTATTTGTCATGAAGTCACTGCAGTACCAGAGGTAATGCCTAAATAGCTTGAGTTTGTAAGCATTTGGACAATTTAATTTTCAAAAAAAAATGATGACAATAATAAAATAAAATTGCTAATATTGTTCTTAATTATTGCAAAATAAATGTGAAATAGGATCAATAAGATGTTTTTTATTTATGCTTCAAATCTAAGAGATCATTCTGCTGGACCATATATATATATATATATATCCAACAGAATGGAAGAAAATATGACACAAAAACCAAAATTTATGGGAGTATATGCTTATGATAAAGTTATGCCCTTTATGGGTTTCATCATATTTTTCCTTCATATTTTCCTCTTCACATCATATATATATATATATATATATATAAAGAGAGAATGAGAAAAAATTTCTAATCTGTAGACAAAAATATGGTTACAATTTCTATGTTTATTTAAAATACTTTAGTCATAATATTTAACCATTTTTGATATAATAAACTTTTTTCTTTGATTCCACCCATACTTTCATAGTTCTTATTTTCAGTGAATAAAGTAAGTACCAATCCCAAGTCCTTGTACTAATCAAAATAAGCTGATCAGAAACATTGATCTTACTGTCTATTTTTGTTCTGTTTTTGATATTTGAAAAACAATTATATCGTGAAAAATGAAAATATCAAAAAGATAATGGTGAGCCATGAATCAGAATGAAAATATCTCATTTTTCTTACAGGAATCATTTATCATCAGTTACTTTTATTATTAGGATGGATCTGATATGACCTCACCATCCTGGATCAAGAATTTCTGAATGGAGGCAATGGTTGTTGATATCAATTAAGCATTCAAAGCAACTTGTTCAATTGTTTTTGTTTTAGAGGATAATTATTAAAGCAAAAATAGTTATCAATAGATCAACTTTTTTGGAATATGTTTTTAAATAGAGGACTTTTCGGGATACCTCACAGATAAGATATTGTATAGAAACAAAGTAAAATATTTAGGTAGTAGAACTTGAATCAGGGTTTTTTTTTCTGGCTAATTAGTCACAAGATCTCAAATATTTTTGGCCTTCTATGCTGACAAGCCTAGGGTCATATTTGGGGTTATTTGGCAGTACTCATCTCTTCCTTTCAGTGGATAAGAGAAACATTGTAGGCTTACATGGTATCAGAAACTTTTTTTCTAAACATCAGGGAGATGTGGATTCATGTATTTCTTAGGGTCTGGAATATGTGCAACTGTTTGCTGATTCCATTTCATGTACCATTCTTACATCACACATCTGTAATAAAAGAAAATAAATTACTCTAATCTTTTTACCCAACCTCTTCACTGCAGACAGGATATGGCAAAAGGTAGTTTTTTTTGAGTGGATTAAAAATGGTTTGCATTCTGAGTTTTCTTAACTTTACATTGGTTGCTTAACCAAAGCAAAAGAAAACAGACTGCCCTACTATTAAACTATAACTGGGGAGAAACAAGATAGATTAATGCCTTTCCCTTGGGTATTAGTGTAAAAGGAAATGTAAAAATCCTCATTCAGGATTTGAACTCAGGTTACCAATTTCATTTCCCACAATGATAATCATTATGCTAAGAACACCTCAGTTAAATAAATACCTTTTAGATACTTCCTTCACATTGGCATAATGGTTAGAGTGTTTGCCAATGGCCCAGGAGACCTAGGTTCAGGTTGAGTCATACCAAAGACTTTAAAAATGGTACTTGATGCCTCCTTGCTTAACACTCAGCATTATAAGGTATGGATCAAGGGTAAAGTGGAGAAATCCAGGGAAAAGAGTAGCACCCTCCCCTACACCTTGGTGTAGTAGCTATCAAAAAGGGAGCCTTTGGGTCACCCTCGATTAAGGTCGCCAACTTTACTTTTTTACTTATATATGGATTTGCTATTTGGTTTATTGCCCAAACTCATACAAAATTTCTTATGCACAGGACAGAGAATTCTGTTATCTTCTATTGGATGGGTGCATGCCTGTTTTTCATATAAGTACTGGCAGTGCCCATCTTGGAAACAGGCAATGTCAGTCCTGTAAGTCATCATGGCCTGACAACACATCAGTCTCAATCTTCTTGAAACTTTTTTCTGCTCTGTAGCTGTTGGTCAGTGATGAAAGATTCAAGCATCTTGATGACATGTCCATTTATCAAAGCTGATGTCAGATGAGGAGCAACTTGTGCTCTTTTTTTAAGATAAATAAACTTTGACTTGAGCAAATATTGATAAATCCTTTGTATTTAAGTTAAGATATAATTTCTGATGCTGTTCATTGAAATGTCACAAAGTTTGAATACTGAACAGAAGTTTGCTGTTTATATAATAGAGAGAATATGTCATCCAATTGCAGTATATGCATGAACTGAGATGACTGATGAGAGAAGAAGGATCACAAAAGATCTGATTTGTGCCTTTATCTCAGGTATTTTTTTCAAAAGTGCAGTTGGTGGCCTAATCAGATTTAGAAATCAGTACATTTATGTGGGTAGGCTGAAACATCCATATAATAAAGTCATATCTGCTCTTGATGACTTTTTCACCAATGGAATCTAAGTACTGCAACCCCAATAGAAGATGTGTATGGACTGCATAGGAAACTATATTGAAAAATAAACCTCATTTGTTCACATTTCATGAGTGAACTTTTTAGCCAACCCTTGTACTACATATTTTTAAGGGATATGTCAATCATCAATAGATAAGAACAAACTAAGGTCGGTATGATGATGATGAGACTCATCTAAGAGAATTGGTAGCTAGATATTCATATTGATAAGTAAATGTATATATAAAACTTAAAATAAGTTGATATCTCACCTCCTCATGTTTGTTTCATCATTAAAAGTTTCATACATTTAATTTTTAAAACAATTTATTCATTCACACACACACACACACACACATATATATATATATATGTATTTATATATATATATATATATATATATATATATATATATATGTGTGTGTGTGTGTGTGTTTGTGTGTGTGTGTGTGTATAATGTGAATAACTTAAGTAGATTTATAGATATCTATATGAATACATCTGAACTGAGTGAGATAGAGAATATTATGATAATGAAAATATGATTGATTGTTAAGAATTGACAGATAAATACTTACATTGATTGGTACATATAACGGTTAAATATCTATAAAGAGAGAGAGAATGTTGATAATGAGATTGATATATGAATATTCATGTATATTGATACAAATAAAATTTCAGCATCATGAAATATGAAATATGATGCTAATTTTGAACTGTCTATAGTATGAACATGCTTGTGGTATGAGATATTTTGAGAGAACTTACAGAACATTGAAATTCCTTGGCCATCTTGTGATTTAACAATGTAAGAATTCAAGCCTGAGTTAAAACTAAATGTGGATCAACTGTGGATTATTATGGCATCTGAGTATTGTTGATTCACACCTTATTTTGTTATGTGTGCATGTTTTGAATTGGATATTTACTTAATCCTATTATATTACCTCCATATTTGATCTTGAATAAAATTGAATATATGAAAGAATGTTGCAGTTTTCTTTTTCATCAATGTAAACAGATAGGCATTTATTAACCCAATTCTTCCATCATGTGACACGAGATCAATTTTTAAGAAGAGTACACTGGATATGAATTCAGTTTTCCTTTTCTAAGACTGATTGCCAAACCACAGTCTGTCCTTCTATTTACTCATAGCGGGGTGAAAACAGATGGATTCATGCCTTTCCTATGGAATCAGCACAAAGTAATATGCAAATAGCCTCATCCAGGTTTTAAAATGAGGTTGCCAATTCTATTTCCTATAACGATAAGCATTACACAAAGTGTGCTTATCATATTGATAGAAAGGTATGAATAGACTGAGATACTAAAAGAGAGAATTACTTTGGTGATGATAAAAGTAACTTAACTGGATAAAAGTATGAATATTCTTTCTGAAAAAGACTAAAATATGAGAGAGAGAGAGAGAGACAGAGAGAGAGAGAGACAGAGAGAGAGAGAGAAAGAGAGAGAGAGAGAGCATTGATAAGGAGGAGACTTGCATATCTAGACAGCTATTCATATAAGTAATTAGTTATGATCACATTCTGATCATTATGGATAAAAATCATTATGGATAAAAGTCATTTTAAATAGAAAATAATGTTTAATTATTCATTACTTATTTGTATTCATAGTTTCTATTTTAATATCCAACAGCATTAATTTTTCTGCTTTTGTTCATATGTTAAAAATTCAAAAAAGATATTCTTGTATAACATTTCTACTGGTTTTATTGAATACTAACTTATCTGTATGACAGAAATGGTTACAATTATTTTAGAGAGTTAGCAAACTAATTATTTTTTTTGACATATCCTAATTTTTTGATATATTCATTTAATGCAAGACCTAAAAAGAGAAATGGAACTGACATATCTGGTTATGAGAGCAGAGTGCTGTCAAAATCCTTTTATCTCTTTGCATAATATCTGTGACTTCCATCTTACAGAAATGGACAAAATAAGTTTGACAGGTTTAGCCGGCAGTATTAGAAATTTCAATCAGTTTCAGTTCAAAACAGTCCCTGTAATAATGATGTTGATGATGATGGTAATAAATTTGTTGATAAGGAAGTAGTAATGATGTCGATAATGATAATAATGTTGGTGATAGAAAAGAAATAACGATAATAATGATGATGATATTGTTGATCAGGTAGTAGTTACAATGATGATGATAGTAATAAAAGTTTTGGAATATTTCCTAGCAAAATCTTATAATAAATGACATTTTTAAGGCCAAAACACTTAAAATTTAATTGTATGCTTGTTGAAAATTGAAAACAAATTTCATAAGAAAGTATTGTCTTTTTTTAAAATTCTGAATGATAACATAGACTAAAACTATAACTTTTTCAAAGGTACTGCTTTTAAGATAGTATAGAAATATCTTGACTATATTTTCTTAGCCTAAGAGTTACTTGTTAGTAGCGAATTTACTTAAATAAAGACAAAAATCAACTACATCATCCATTTCTACAAAAACATTGTCCATCAGAAAAATATGTGGTAACTCTTGCTTAGAGGAAAACAATGAAAGGAAAAAGAAAAATGGTTGACTTTGTTAATATGTGGATACTTATTTATGTCCTTAAGACATGTTTACCCCAGATAATAGTATAAGGACAAAACAAATATTGATCTCTGAAAAGAATTTATTTCATAATTATCTTTCTTCTTTACATTTTTACTGATTGCATTTTTGTTTTAAAACTCAGCTGACATATTTTTATAAAATTTCACCCTGAAATAGGACAGTGATAACCCAGTTGGCTGTAGCTGAAGGATATACCTATTGCACTTCTGCAAAGGGGTAAAACTTCCCACCAACAACAACAATGAGTGCCCTGCATATGACACTAAACCATCAGATTGTGAGGCTCCCCTTCTGGAATTTGGGGGAATGTGGAGTACCTTTTCATTAGAATTACTAATGTTAAATAGCAATACTTGAAACAATTTAACTGTGTGCAAACAAATGAACAGTTATTCATTTAAGAATAAAGTTATCAATAAAGTATTTACAAATAGATTATCTATCTATCTATCTATCTATCTATCCAGGATTTGGCATTAAATAACCATCAAGGGTTGATATGCCATTAAATCAAATAACCTAAACCTAGATACTATGATTCCTCTTTATCTATGTTTTCAGTTAAACAAAAATAAACAATTTATAAGCTTTAGTTAACAATTTGACCAGTGAGTAAGTTTAATTATACAGACAATTCATATATCTCAAAGAGAAAGCATCAGAATGTTTCTTTTAGTGAAATGTTAAATATTCTCAATTTAATAATAAAAGAAAAACAGTGTATTAAGTTTTATATCAGTATATTGTTATAATTATTGTATTTTATTAGTTATTTTGACTAATTTATGTATTAAACTTCATCTTAGGTGTGTATGTGTTGGTAAAAAAAACATTTAATTTTGGTTTCTTCGTGAGACATTCCTGTTTACAGAGAAGTTTTCAGATTTGAAAAAAAAATATTGATTTAGTATATTTTTAGGATTCCTATTTACAATGACAATGACCAAATAATCACTGATATTCCAGCATGCATACACAAGTTATCTTTCCCTTGTTTTAATTTTCGAATCACAACTTTGAAATGATGCTCACAACATTTGAACTTGGGTCTTAACAGTTTTCTCCAACTACTACTGTTAGGGGCTGTTCTCCTCTTCCTCCGAGGGATAATAAAAAATAAAGGGACACTATGTATCAGAGTTTTGGTTCCAATTCCACCTGTAGTATTACAGAATGAGTCAACTGCATTTTGAAGGCTTTCCATAACTAGATAAACAACTAGAAGCCATTTTGGATCCCAATTTTCCTTTTCATCAGCTCAGATTTGTTTACTACCAGTTTTTATAATCAGATTTGGCTGTAGTTTCAATACTAGGGAAATTTTAAAAAATACAAAATGAGTTTTACAGGCATGAAACTAATAATACTGAAAAAGGTGATAATGATGATGAACTAATGTAATTAGGCTACACGGAATTTAGGGAATTTACATTCATAAAACTTATAAAATATACAATTAAAAAAAAAACTTTGTTAAAAATAATTTACAGAACATTTAAAAACCAAAGCATAAAATATATCTTTAAAAAGATTGATATTGATGCAGCTGAAATGCTTGTAAATAGGAAGGATGTTCATGTGCATCCCCACTCACCAAGGACCAATATAAGTATTAGTATATCTATTATATACTCACACTGAATACAACTGAAGGAAAGATAATGTCATTTACACATACAAAAACATTTTAATGTTTTAGACATACAATACACATACAAGCAGTATTCAAAAAGAGAATACTCTAATGCGTACCAACAGATAAAAAAATACACATATTGTTTCATGAACAAGCAGTATATTGAAGGGGATACAAAATTGTAAAAGCACACTTGATGAGTGTTGAAAATACAGCCACGGGGCTTCTATGTTTCCAAGCAGAATAAAGAGAAAAAACTTTAAGAAAGAGTTTCTGGGATTATCATGTGATGCTTTACCTGCCCCCAAAGAACTTGTAAATTGTCAACGGGATATAATTATTTATTGTATCTGTACAATGCAAATGACCATCAAAAAATTAGTAAATAAAAAAATCAAAAATTAATTTCATCTGAAATATAATTTACTGCAAAAGAAAAGTGTCGATGTTGAAGCTCAGAATAAACAGAATATCTTCTTTAAGTATTTTACTCACTTTTATGCTAGCTTAAAATGATGCAAAAAACATTTGCTGTGCTTGTCTTCCATAAAACTATTGGTATATTATTAATAATCTGAAGTATCATTTTGTTATCATTATTCTAGCCTGTAAAGGATGTAGAACATGGTTTGTTTTTTTTATCTTCCATGCCTATTTATGAGGAAGCTTTTTATATTTAATTTGCCAAATACAAAACTAAAGAGAAGTTTCAGATTAAATCATCCCTTCAAAGTTTATGCTTATCAAAATCACTCTGAAAAAATGACTTTTATCTAGCAGCAATAAAATATGTGGAGTTGTTTTTATATATATTATTGAGAGGCAACTATATTTCTCATTCTAATAATATTCTTCTACAATATCATATTCATGGCATATTACATAGATCCTAACTACATTCAAAACGTTTAACAAAATAAACAAGTCTAATGGGATAACTCTCTTCAATAAAAAAAACACCAAGTACTTAACACTAAAATTTATGGAAGTGGACAGAAAAGGGAGGAAGGTTAAGAAAAGAAAAAGAGAAACACACTTTTCTGTTGATTTGAAATATTTGAAAATTACAGGATTATAATTAAAAAAGTAAATGTTATTTTGTTTATTTTCTAAATAGTCTCATAGAAATTCTGATATATTATTATATATTACCAGAATAAATATTATTTTGTGGTATAGGTTGGAAGGTGTGATATTAAACATTAATACAAAATACAGAAAGTAAATTGTGAAAAGGGTTTAGTTCCAGTTTACTTACAAATGATTGGTATCAAGTCCCAAGAGAATAGAGATTATATAATCTGATTTAGTAATAAATCCAGAAAGGGTAAAGTTCTAAATAGGTAAATCCTAATAGTAAATCCAACATTGGCAAGATGTTCTTTTCCTTGCGGGAGACATTGCATTAAATGGCTTATGTGAGTTGTTTTTTTTATAGTAATAAAAAGTTGTTTTTCCCAGAATACAATATCGCTGGTTATTTATTTCAAACAGGAGGTTGTTTATGGCTCATACTCAAGACAATAATCGAACAGTATATAATGAGATAGATTCAAAGGAAAAAAAACTCTTAAAATCATCATTCATTTTTCACTATTCTAAATGTAAAGAGTCTCCTACTTTTGAGAGTATGTATGTATGCATGTATGTATGTATTTATGTATATAATAGAGAATGTTATAAAAAATTTATTGCATATAGTCCTATAAAAGTCAATCTCATATATCTGTTAACCCTTGATTTTTAGACAAGAAATCATTAGTTTATGATATGCTTCATGTTTATTGGTCAGCTCCAATTTTTACACACAAGAGAACAATAAATTAAAGGAGCAGAATATGATATTTTATTGCATAAAAATACATTTCAGTAAATTCTCAATGAAAATTTTCATTTATCCTTTAAACTGAGAGTCATTCAGTCTGAACCAAGTGCCAGAGACATGATTTTTACCATTTAATATTCTGAAATACACTATGTTTCATAAAAAAGTTATTACATTCATGTAATCATTACTTATTAAAATGAAAAAAAAAATCTTTTATAAGATACATATAAAAAAGATAATACACTATCTTTAATAAATAATGAAATTTTATAGAGTAATCAATGTGTACCTTGTTTCTCAGTAATACACACCACCGTCAGTTATACTTTATCTGATGTATTTTTCAAGAAAAATGATCCCTGCCTTTGCATGTCTTATATTTTCTAAAATTGTGTTAATATGATCTGATCTTATCTTTTCATCATAAACGATATAAACTGATATGATAATGACAAAAAACAAATATCACATAATTTTCTTTTAGTCTCTATATTCTTTGTTTTTTCATTTTTTTTTTTTCTGATTTATTCCTGCAGAACCATTTTTGAAGTGAACTTTCTGTAAAGTGTTATTTCCCCCAAGAAGTAGTAATCTGATTTTTCAAATGCCAAACAAAAGCATCTAAGGCTGAATCAAAAGCTTTTTAGTCCTGAAAATATTCCCAGAGACTGATCTCTTTCCATAAAGTTGAAATAAAAATTATAAATATAAATAAATAAAATCTGCTGTTTCCATCCATGAAATATCCTGAGAAGCAGTTCAACCAAACAGCGAAGTAACTTCAAACAATGAGTTAGTCTATCGCATGGAACAATGCTCCCTGATAGAAATGTACCAACATTTTTTTTGTAGATATTAGATAAACTAATAACCAATCTCAGAAAGAAGATATCCTTCCAGTTGAGTTTCTGGTTGTTTCTTGATTAATGGCTTTATTCCTTTGTATTTTTTAAAGTCTTTTTTAATATGAAGTAATGTCAGCATTATTTTTTGATATATCAAGCATATAAATAAAGAAAAAACAGGTACATTAGTATAGTTGTGGTCCCATTTTTAATATCATTAATTTTTTGAAGTTTTTCTCTACATCTTACCAAAAGTAAACCAATTGTATCAGAAATGGGACCACAATTGAACCATTCTAAAGAGAACTTACTGCTGTTGATATAAATCTGCTACATTCATATTTATCTATTTCCTATTTTAAAATTATGTTATGTGCTATTGGGTGGATTATATGCCTGTCACTCATACCTATACCGGTGGCTCTCCTTGTGGGCAAAATCTCAGCAGCCAGTCTCAAGTCATCCCATGAGATTATTTATATCTATGTACATACATACATACATACATATAGATAGATAGATAGATATATACAGAGAGAGAGAGAGAGAGAGAGAGAGAGAGAGAGAGAGAGAGAGAGGATAACCTAATTGTTGATTAATAGTATCTTGGACAGTTTGCTTGTAGATTTAACTCAAGTTAAACATTAATAATATAATTAATAGTCAATGTAATTAAAAACATTCATAAGAGTTTTAAAGAACTATCCTTTTGATATATTATAAAGGCAGCTTTCATCAGTTTCTCAGACATTAATCAGAATATAGAATCCTGCTTATAAAAATTTGTACAGCACCATTTTGTAATTTTAGTGAATGATGTTATCTTCAATTTTCATGTGTTCTCTTCTTTAAAAACATCATGAGAAATTCATGCTGAAAATACATGACATTTAATCAAATTAATCAAGTAATTAATTGATATTCTTAAAGATATTTCTCAAGAGAATGTAAATAGAAGAGTGATGCGCATATGTTTTTCTTTTCGACAATCAAATCCTAAGAGTTCTGTCTTGCCCACTTCTCAAAGAGAGTACTTCTCTTCTTCACTAATCCAAGTTGGACAAGCCTCTTTAACTGAACATAAGAAATTTATCCTCAAAGCTTATTTATTGAAGACATTCATCTTTTAGCTAAATCTGATTTTCTGAACTTTAGCTGCTCTTGTTAACATTGTGATTTCTCTGATTATTGTCAGGAAGGTTAATAGCTTCCTCATCTAATAAATCTGTTAATTGCAGAAATAGTTAAAGAAACACTTTATGCTGAAGAACATGTATGTTTGAGAGTGTTCCTAAATTAATTTTACATTTTTGGAGTTAGAACAAAAACTTAGATGCAACAAAAGTTGCAAGTATTTGTCAAAAATATAATCATAATTATTATCCATGACAAAAGCACATTTTGAAACTAGATTATTATATTCTTTGTTGAAAGAATCTTGAATTCTACATGAAATTCCATATCAATGTTTAAACCAAAGATCTTGCCTTCTTATATGTTGGTAAACAATCTATAGTATGTTAGCCTAATAAATGATGATAAAAATAATCTTGTTAGTTGTGGCTCCAATAATGAAGATCTAACAAATCATTCCATTTCTGGTAAAGGTCTGTTGTTGACTGTTAAGACCAACATGAAACAAGCACATCTCACAGCAGCCATTAGAAAAGATTTGAGAAGTAGAATGCATTTTTACAGATCAGTCTGTTTCCCTGAACACTAGTTCTGTATTTTATTTCAATGTGTTGATAATATTAATGCTCCTTGCTTGGCAAATCTTATCTGAGTGTTGAGGTTTTAGGGAAAGAAAAAGAGAGAAAAAATTATAAGAGATTAAGCTAATTTATCATTATGAAATCATCATCATCATCATCATCATCATTTTGTGCTTCTAGCGTGGATTTCTCTGACTCTCCCTCGCCACTAGTCGCTATCATTCATTGCTTCTGGCTGGTCTTCTAAGTGACGTTGTGTGTCCACATAGAGCTGCTGTAGATAAGTTCTAGCTGGTCGTCCAACCCTTGCTTATCCATGTGAAGGGTCCAGAGGAGAACATTGCTTATGAGTTCGTCCTTACTTCTCCAGCAGCGTCCAGCATGTCTTGCTCGTTGGACTTAGATGGCTTTAGAGATGGGAAGGAGGAGGCTTCCAGGATAAATTCATTACAGTTCACAGCATTCTTGTGCAATTGCCATCAAGATGTTTCTCTCTACACTTTGTCAGTGTCCATGTGGTGCATCCATATAGTAGTATGGACATGACAGCTGCCAGGAAAAAATTGAGTTTTATTTTATCAGATAGGTCTGACCTTCATATGACTGAAAGCCTAATGATAGCTGTCCTTGCCTTCGCTAGTAACATAGTGATGTCCTTATCAGTAGATGAGATACTGCTTCCAAGGTATGTGAACTTGTGCACTAGTTTCAGAGACCCACTTTTCAGTCTGGAGATCTCTCCTTTTTGATTTTGATTAAAGCACACATATTTTCTTTTGTCTACTTTGACATGGTGGCCTATGCGACCTGATGACTTCTCCAGACTATGCAGGGGGATTCAACCTGGGCTGGGGTATTTGCTAGAAGTGATATGTCTTCAGTTTAGTCCATGTCCGTAATCGTTTGTGTGGTGTATTGCCTGCTTCTTGCCTTTGCCAGAGTAAAGCCATTTTCTTTCATTAAATCTATCAGCATTCAAAGTACGTAGTCTAAACAGATTATGAACTGGTATGGGGCTAAGATATCTCCTTGTAGGACACCTGCGATAATGTCAAAGAAGTCTTTGTCTCTATCCAGTATCAAACCTTTACTTTCTTGTTTTTATAGAGCATCATGATGGCTGCAACTGTTTCTTTGGGGAGACCATAAGCTAGAAGTATTTGTTCCATCTTCCCTCAGTATATAGAGTCAAATGCCTTAGAGAAATTTTCAAATAAGAGTGTTGCCTTGAGCTTTTTGCTATGACTCTTTCTATGATTGGAGAAATCATCAAAATTTGTGATGTTCAAACAGAGAGATTAGAAATATTAAAGAAGTAGCAGGTAAATGAAAGAAGGTAAAAAATAGACTATTGTTTGTGGTTGCTATTTTCATATGTAGAATCATTCCTCATCTATTGGCCTTTTATTTCCTTGCTATTTTCATCTGTAGAATCATTCCTCATCTATTGCCCTTTTTTTTTCCTTGCTATTTTCATCTGTAGAATCATTCCTCATCTATTGCCCTTTTATTTCCTTGCTATTTTCATATGTAGAATCATTCCTCATCTATTGGCCTTTTTTTTTCCTTGCTATTTTCATCTGTAGAATCATTCCTCATCTATTGCCCTTTTATTTCCTTGCTATTTTCATCTGTAGAATCATTCCTCATCTATTGCCCTTTTATTTCCTTGCTATTTTCATATGTAGAATCATTCCTCATCTATTGCCCTTTTATTTCCTTGCTATTTTCATCTGTAGAATCATTCCTCATCTATTGCCCTTTTTTTTTCCTTGCTATTTTCATCTGTAGAATCATTCCTCATCTATTGCCCTTTTATTTCCTTGCTATTTTCATCTGTAGAATCATTCCTCATCTATTGCCCTTTTATTTCCTTGCTATTTTCATCTGTAGAATCATTCCTCATCTATTGCCCTTTTATTTCCTTGCTATTTTCATCTGTAGAATCATTCCTCATCTATTGCCCTTTTTTTTTCCTTGCTATTTTCATCTGTAGAATCATTCCTCATCTATTGCCCTTTTTTTTTCCTTGCTATTTTCATCTGTAGAATCATTCCACATCTATTGCCCTTTTATTTCCTTGCTATTTTCATATGTAGAATCATTCCTCATCTATTGGCCTTTTTTTTCCTTGCTATTTTCATCTGTAGAATCATTCCTCATCTATTGCCCTATTATTTCATTGCTATTTTCATCTGTAGAATCATTCCTCATCTATTGCCCTTTTATTTCCTTGCTATTTTCATATGTAGAATCATTCCTCATCTATTGCCCTTTTATTTCCTTGCTATTTTCATCTGTAGAATCATTCCTCATCTATTGCCCTTTTTTTTTCCTTGCTATTTTCATCTGTAGAATCATTCCTCATCTATTGCCCTTTTATTTCCTTGCTATTTTCATATGTAGAATCATTCCTCATCTATTGCCCTTTTATTTCCTTGCTATTTTCATCTGTAGAATCATTCCTCATCTATTGGCCTTTTTTTTCCTTGCTATTTTCATCTGTAGAATCATTCCTCATCTATTGCCATTTTTTTCCCTTGCTATATCAGTCTTTTTTATTCCTTATCAATTTTCCTTTATTTTTTCTTACCTATATCCTTCTTTTTCATTTTTTCCAACCTTACTTTTCTTATTTTCAGCTTTATCTTTTTTTTCTTTCCTTATTTCTTTTCTATATCTTACGTTTTCATTCTTTATCCTTCATCTTTTTCTTTTCTATATTCTTCTTTTTCAACTTCTTCTTTCCTTATTCCTTTTTTTCCTATATTCTTTTTCTTCTTTTTCTTCTCATTTTTCTTCTCTATATCCTTTTTTTTCCTTTCTTATCCTTCTCTCTTTTCTTTTCTTCGCTACATCCTCCTTTTTCTTTTCTTTAATATATTTTAAACATATTTTTATTGATGAATACTTATACACTTGCAGAAACAAAATAGAATTTTAGAAACGAAAAAAAGGAAAATTGGTACATTTTTTACAAGCAGCAAGACAAATACATAAATATTCTTTATCAGAAAATACAAGAATGGAAATATGTGTATATATATATATATATATATATATATATATATTCTTATTATCTTTGTATAGATGGATGTAATTCTAGTTAAAGGGAACAGCTTTACAAGGAATAACTGTTTAGTAGGACCTATTGTGCAACAACAGAATTCGATGTTTTCAATATTTTGTCCTTTTTTATACAAATCTATTTAGAATCAACTATGTATGTGTATAAAGGAAGAAATGGAAAACAAATACATTAAAGAACCCTTTAAGTCATATATATGTACAACTGAAAGGATTCTTTTAACTATTTGTTTTTTATTCCTTCACATCCTTTCTTGATTTTTTTGGTTTTTTTTGTTCTGCAAGACTTACTTTTCCAATAATCATTTGATGGCTGGGTGCTCTGTTGATTGGATTCACTTCCAAGTGCCTTGGTGTTTGCAAAAATAGGAATCTAGACAATATAAGCATCTTGTTAACTGTATCAAGAGGTGAGAATCTATTTCCTTGTTATAGATGTTATCACTATGATTTGCAAGAAACAATTTACTACTTGCTGGTTTGTAACACTTGAGCTGGCACATATATTTGAAAAAACTCCCAGCCTGACTCTAGAGACACTTTCCAAATAAATAGAACAGTTTTTACTCAGAATTGCAAGCCAATTTGATTTGAAAAGTTTCCTATTAATTCTTTGATTCTAATGTTAAATTTTTTTTTTCAATATTCTTCAATATTTTGATTGCTCCTAAAGAGTCATCATCAGGAAAAATGAAAATAAACTCAATGAGTGGTAGACATTTTGAAATAGGCTTCTAAGTTCAGTGTTTTCAATTCTCATTCTTTCCTAACAAATAATGCTTAATAAAATTAGTCCTCTGACATCAGAAATCATGTCATTGTTTGCATAACATTTGAACCAAGTCCAAAATATATCTTAATAAAATCAGTCTGAAAAAAATAAATTGTGACTATTCAATTTGTATCAGTTTTTAAAGGTGTTTTCGAGTAAAGAAAAAAATATTTTTCTTAACCTTGATTTTGCTGGGTAAAATGAATCTAATCATAACAAGTGTTTTGGTTGGCTGATTGATTTTAACAGCATGTCAACCCATCTCAGGTTATTTTATGTCAATTGGTTAGGAGATTGCATAAATTGTACGTTTACATTTACATTTTTTGTCTAGATTAGTGGGTAGAGTGTTTGCCAATGGTCCAGGAGACCGGGGTTCAATCCCAGGTCGAGTCATACCAAAGACTTAAAAACTGGTACTTGATACCTACTTGCTTAACAATCAGCATTATAAGGTACATATCAAGGGTAAAGTGGAGCAATCCAGGGAAAGGAGTAGCACCCTCCCCTACACCTCGGTGTAGTAGCTATTGAAAAGGGAGCCTTCGGGTCTCTCTCGACTACAGTCACCAACTTTTATATGATATCAAGTAATCCTTTCTAATACAAATAATTTTCAGACAGATCTATTTGACCTATAGATGTAATGTTGGAGTCTGAATAATATTTATAAATTATCTATGAGTTTGTTGCAGAACAAAACATAGTTGTCTCCTTTTTTGGAATTTATGGGTGAGTGTTCAAACTCCAATCATGCTGTTTTGTTTACTTTCATACTCAGAACACTTCTTTAGGAAAGCAGCCCCCACCCCCCAGAAGAAAAAAAACAAAAACAATTATGTGTTTTCAATGGATTGAACATACTTTAAAAAGACAGGATTATAATCACCAAATTTAAAAACCCAAACTATTGATATAAGGTTTTGTTTATTTTCTAAAAGAACAGTCTCATAGAAATTCAAATATATCTTCAAATTGTTTTTCACACGTAATAATTCTTATCACTAATGTACATTCAGACTGAAATCTCATGAAAGTTTTGATTCTAAGAAAACTTACAAGATGTGAAATGTAATATTTTGGTTAATAAGTAGCATAATCAATCATATTTTCTATCTAGACTGATCTGCCATTTTCTTTTTATTCATTATGGTCAAAGATTTCTGTCATTTTAAAAATTATGTTTGCAAGTATATTTGTTTTGAATATGACAAAAAAATGTAGAAGAACGATGTTGAACAAATATTGCAATTTCAAGTATTCAGGTTTATTGATATATTTTTCATGAAACGAAGCAGAGTTTACAGTGATTAGTTCTTCTTTCAAGTTCTTTTAAGGAAATAAACTTGCCTAAAGTATTTACAAGATGTCTCACCTTTCAAAAATAAACATTGACAAACTGAAAATATTTTTCTGTTATGCACACCCCCACTAAAAAAATAGAACTCCTTTTATCATTTATAAGTTTACAATGTTATATTTGGAGATATTTTTTTCTTCTGGCACTAAACCTTGATCCTACCTTTTACCAAACTAAGACCACTGAGTAAATAATTATTTAATATCATCCTCCTTTGAAACAGAGAATACAAATTTATAGAATCATGACACTTAGAAAGTTTGAAGCAAACCATGGAGAATATTGTTTTTCATTTATGAAGGCAATATCAAAGAATTCAGGAACAAATAAGTATTAATTGTAATTTTTTTAATTACTCCATAATTTTCTTCTATTTCAACTGGAAAAAAACATTGCACAAATAATTTAATCTAATTTGTTTGAGGTATATTTCATGAAGCCAGAATGTTCAGCTATTAAACAAATATTATTTTGTATCACATCTATAATTTATTTATTTAAAGGAATAACATCTTTTAAGTTTGATGATTTCATTTTTTTTGTGCGAGTGGTAGTATGCAGTTTGAGATAATTGTTTATTTAAGGTTATATGCATATATTAAAAACTTTTTGAAAATAATGTCAGTCCTACCTTTCTTTTGTGATAAGTGGCTAGGTGTATTTACTAGATGTAGACTCTTTCAGTAAATACATTTAGGCATAAATCTAAGCCTTCCTGCATCCTATAATATTATTAGTCATTTAAATTATGCTTTGGTATGTTGTACAATTGCAGACCCAGAAGAAATCCATATCCACAAAACAACAACTGTATTATTGACAAAAGTGTGTTATTGTTTCTCTTATTGCTGATTGACAAGACCATCTCCAAGCTCAAGCATTGAATTGGGTAGAATACGCCACCAACAAGAGCTTAATAATCTAACCAAGTGACAAATGAGCTTTTGATGAGATGATTAGCAAGTTGCAACTACTATCACTTCAGGAGTTGCAGCAAAGTCTTCCATTTTGAACTGCAGAAATTGTATAGCAAGCCTTGAAGCTTTTGCCAATTTCATTCAAATGTCTGTACATCATTTCATGTTCACTATTTCAATTCATGATGAAGAGACT
>CAUZXS010002721.1:0-22250 GCA_963585895.1 Sepioteuthis lessoniana
ATATATATATATATATATATATATATATATATATATATATATATATATATATATATATACTATTGTGTGTGTGTGAGCACGCGCGTGTAGGTGTGTGGGATTAGATCGGAAAGACATTTCCTTTCTGCTTGTTCTATCTGATCCATTCACGTCTTCGTATAAGTCGTTTGACTTTTGGATGGATTGATTTTTGAAATGCTATGTATTTGCTCTTCGTTTTTTCTTCCAGGGACTAAATTTATCATCGGGAGAGCAAATGATGAAATGACAAACACAATGTAGAGTCCCATACGTTTACAAAATGAGTTAGAGGCAGAACAAGTGGCAGAAGAAATTTATGGAAGAAAACAATTCTATTATGAAGAAGAATTGGTAGGAAATGTGCTTTAGGTCTACTAGAAAGTGGCTGAGAAATACTTGAAAATCGTTGTCTTCCTTAAATCCTCCGACTTACTCTTCCTTCTACAGTTGATATAAATGTGTATATTGTGTTTGAACTTTCATTATTCCCTCACGGAATGGCTTGTAAGATGGGAGGTAAGTGGTCGTACATCTGCTGTTTTTTTTTTCGTTTTGTTTTGTTTTTTGTGGGGTCGGGTATTGCTTCAAGTATTTGTTCAAGTCAGGGCACAAGGTTTCCGAACGGATTCGTGAAATGTGCTTTCTATTTCAAGTGTCTTTCTTCTGGGCTGAAGTTTTTAGTTTTGCTCTCGATGAGAATATTCCATCCGCTCACGTCATTTACGGTCTGCCGTGTTTTTTTTTTTGTTTTTTTTGTTTTTTTTTTATTATTGTCTATCGTCACCCAAAATTCTAATTTCATCGATGTAGACTAAATGTATTCTGATTACTCTTTTTGGTATGTGTTCGTTTGTTTTCTGTGGGTTTTTAATATCTATGCATGTTAGAATCTGTTGGGTTTCTTTTATTGTGTAATGATGTTTTTTTAAGTTATTTCTTATCTTCCTAACTACTGTCGGCTCCCATGGGACTCTACATTTGGTTCTTTTTTGCTTGTTATGCACCGTGCTTTGGCTTTCAAGTGGGCAGGGATGAAGTTTTCTTATTTGTCATTCGAAGTATGTTTTCAGATATTTCCTGAAGAGTCTCGATCTGTTTCTAACAGTTACCGTATTTTTATCGCTTTTATCACGATTAGTAAGTACGGGCCAGGCGTAATGAGTTTTTTTTTTACTTATAACTGCGTAGACTCAGACGTATCTTTGCCATGACGATTCTGTGATCAGTGATATGACTCACTATCTATTGCACTTTTCATTCTAGGTGGGCTTTACCTTTTTTTTCATTTGGTGTTGGTCAATAATTTGTTCTTCCCTTCTTAATATTTGGTGTTTAGGCATGATGGCGAATGTATATATATATATATACTTAGTCGGAGGATTGCAGAGGAGAGCAACTGACAGTAATCTAATCCTAATTTTGATATATATGCACTATTACCAAAATTGAACTAAACTTTATCTAACGATCAATCTATGTCTCTCTCTCTCTCTCTCTCTATATATATACATATATATATATATATATATATATATATATATCCTAAGAAAAAAATATGTAATCAGCACACTTTGCTAATGTCCTCGTGGCGTAATGGTTAAAGCGGTGGACTGCGGAATCGTACTAAGCGAGTTCGTATTCCAGTTGCGCTATTACGTTCACTTTCGGGCAAATACCCTTGGGAAAGGTATGAACCCCTTTATCCTCCTAGCGATGGGTTAAAGAGTACCACTACTGTTCTTCTCGGAGAATGGCTTTGGCATTAAATAACCTACAAAGGTTGATATGCCATTAAAAAACAAAGAAACCAAATAAAGAATCTAAGTATCCTAATAACATAATAATTTTTAGTGGTATATATATCTATATACTGAGGTAGACCCAAGATTGAGACCACGGAAGGAAAACACGAAACACGGATTAGAGGTAAGAAAGATATATTAACAAAAGGTTACAAAGGGTAGTGTAAAGGAAGCGGAGCTTGCTATCCGGTGGTGTCCAATATTGGTAGTCGTTCACAGCTGCGTACAACTAGTACTCCTGCTATTATTACAGTATTACGATACTGTAGTATTTGTTGCACGCACGACCGAACGGGCAAGTGTCACACAAGGCCTTTTTTTGGTGGGTCAAGACGCAGAGCCGGAACCCACACGCGCCCGGAATGACCAAAAATACCTACGGCCGCATCGGCATTCCCCTTATTAGGGGTGCCTCCGGTGCCAGGTAATAAGCCCCGGAGGGGGTGAAAGCCTGGGGGAACGGACCCCTGAGGTCGAAGGAAATCTCCAGGTGCCGAGACACACTCGGCAGGATCCGTGCCGCAGTAAACACGGTCGGCCGAAGTGCAATCTGGTAACTGGAAAGGTGCAGTATTGCGATACTGTGGTATTTGATGCTCGCCCCACCTAACGGGCATGTGTGGCACAAGGCCTTTTTTAGGTGGGTCCGGGCGAAGGTCTGGACCTCACACGCACCCGGCATTTCCAAAAATTCTAACGGCCTCGTCGGCATTCCCCTTATTAGGGGCGCCTCATGCGCCGGGTAATAAACCCAATCCCACTGAAGTGGGTAAAAGCCTGGGGAAAGGCACCCTGAAGCCGAAAGAAATCTCCAGGTGGCGAGACACACTCGGCAGGATCCGTGCCGCAGTAAACACGGCTGACCGAAGTACGACCCGGCAACTGGAGGGGTGCAGTATTGCGATACTGCTCTCTGAGAGTGTTATCTCACATAGTAATATAGTGCTGGAAGAATCCATGATGCAGGTAAGTTTCGATTCCACAATATATATATATATATATATATATATATATATATATTGTGTGTGTGTGTGAGTTGAGAGAGAGTGTGAAAGAGAGAAAGTGAACCAAACAGACAATAAGACTCCGAGAGAAAGAGAGAAAGAAAATAAGCGGGACTATCAGATTAGAAACAATACTGATATATATTTACAAAGTTCAAGTTAATTCTGATACAGAGTTAAAAGCATGATCTATACATGATATAAGATTTGAAATCACTAGTACTACTTATTACTAATATCTAAAGAGATCACAGAGAAAATGAAAAATAAGGAATATGATAACGTTTGGGATAAGGAATATTTAAGACGTGAGTAGAATTACCAATAACAAAAAGACATACAGAAGAACAAAAAATCGTATATAATCTTAGTGATAGAAGAAGAGTAAGTTTATAATTCCTATAAAATTCATTCTGAATTGTCCAGAAAGCGTAACGGTTATAGGCGTTTTTTCATTAGATTTTAAAGAGACAATCATTAAGAGGTTGCATGTTCAATCCTGACTGCAGGCCAGTAACAATACAGGAATATTTAGCACTTATACCCATCTGTGGTTAACGGAATCAGAATAAGCGCCCTCCGTGGATTAAATAAAAGACGTGTTCCAAACTTCCGTGTAGGCTCCCGAGTTCGACGAACACCTGAAGAAGGCTGGAGGGCATATCTGTCGAAACGTTGTGAATATGACAATAAAGATGAAGAAAATAATCCGAAAACCCTGAATGATAAACATCATCAAGCTTCGTCTCAGGAATTCAGATATTTAATACAGAAGAGATAAGAATTAAACTCATGGCATGATAAGCTTCGTGATTAGGAATTTGATAGTAACATATAACACAAAATCGGTCCATGCATTCCTGGCAGACATCGGATAGTGTAATAAAATGCTTTACCAAGTTGATAATCCGGGAATGGGTTTTAAAACCGAGGTCAAACAACTGTGGAAGTGATGATTGATGCTCGAGAAATCAAAGGATTTGAATCTGGGGAAGAGCTGAAGGAAATCGGATAACTGATGGTTGGGTGGTTGTTTTATTTTACGGCGTATCAAACTAGGTCAGATCGTTTAACGCCGAATCAAATTTCAAACAATTCAGTTTAGTATAAGTACAGTTTTTGTTTACAAACAGATTAATACTAAAACAGTTCTATTTCAAACAATTCAGTTTAACAAAAGTACACAGTTTTAATGTGAAAAGCAGTTCAAACAATTCATATAAACATAAGTGCTCAGTTTAGTTCTGTTTGACCAAGAGATAGGTACTTTATATATCCCTACCACTCTGACCCAAAGTAGACCTTGAATCGATGATAATGGATGGATATTCCGCATTCCATAAATCTCCAGCATTTTTGGAACTTCACTATCAGATTGTTTAGAGTCATATCTAGAACACTCGTTGGATGGAGGCTGACCCCTCTGAAGAGAAACAGTCGGTGTATTCTACAACTAACGATTTGAAATCATTGGTGTGCTCTGATTGATTGGCTGAAGGAAGACATATATGGCCAGGAAAAAAGTTGGTGTTTTAAAAAAATGTATTTACCTATTTACTTATTTTTGTTTTAGTTAGTTAGGAGTTCTGGAGAACCGTAGCATTAGTCGGACAAGTTTTGAGGATTTTTACGCTCAAAAGAATCCCAGATTGAGTTAAGCAGACAAGAATGCGCAAAAAGATGTATTCTCTTTGAATTAATGAAATGATAACTGGAAACCTATTGTATAGAGTGACCAGAACAAAATTTAAAACCTAGTCATAGAAGTGGGAACCATGGACACGGCGACACGAGTTCAAATCCTGGACGAGACTGATTGCATTTCACATAGCACTAATACCCGTGGGAAAGGTATGAATCCAATTATTCTCCCTCCAGCTATGGGTAAATAGTAGGACAGACTGTGTTCTTCAGCCTTGGTGAGGCAACTAGTCTAGGAGAAGGAAAACTCTGAATTCAAACCAGTTAAACTCCGCTTAAAAATTCACCTTGTGTAATATCCTGCCCCAGCGGAGGGGTTGGTAAATAAGATATAAGTGGGAACCAAAGAATGAATACGTGTTAGTCAACTTTTTATTATTTTTTTTCACTGGAACCAGAATGACGATCGATAGCTTTTCAACCATATCTGGGAAGAAAGTGCCACCACGATACTGCAGAGACTTCAACGTAATACGTATTGAGTTTTATAATACATCTCACAGAGATTTTTGAAAAGACGCAATAATGAACGGTCAGTAGAGGTTTGTGTACAGTTTTTGACTGAGATTGTTCATTATTCCTTCGCAATAAATGCCCTTGAGAAAGGTCGTTGATCTACCTTTGACGAAACCTTGCATTAAAAAAAAGCATTAAATCAATAGTCCAGGCTGCAATTCCGTATCGATCGTTTTGTAAGAAAGTCGATGGTTCTATATGAAAAAAGTCAGATTACATCAGTCACTGTTGCAACCACGTATCTAAGTTTTGTGAAGTTTTTGATTGCATAACTTAATAATATTCCTAACGGATAAACAATGATTTGTACAAATAGATAAATAAATGAAAATAAATATCAAATTCTAAATGAGTATATATATATATATATATATATATATATATATATATATATATATATATATATATATATATATGAGAATAATGGGTTTTGTTTTTATTCAAATTGTGGTTCGTTATTCTATGTGAAGATAAACGGTGAAGTAATTTTGTGGGGAGAGAAATAGAAAAGACGAATATCAAACGTACTAAAGTTGTCTTATTGACTTGGTCCCTATTTTTTTTTTAATTCAGTAAATCTTATTTTCAATGCTTAGGATTCCAAAGAAAATGCTGACGAGAAAATTGATATAATAGCCCGATTGGTCTTCCATTCTTTCAGAAATTCTACCGTAATTCCTCCTCCACAGGATTTTTTTTACCTGTAATTACATTGAGAGAAATCTTCAAAATCTGAATAGTTATTTCCGAAACAATACCTGTTTTGTCTTTTATTTTATTTTATTCTTTCTTTCTTTCTTTCTTTCTTTCTTTCTTTCTTTTTCACTTATTTGTTATTGCTCGTTCTCTTTTATTTGCTTCTTATCCATTTTCCACCTTGCTTTTTACCTCCCTTACATTTTCTTTATTTTTCTTTCACACTTTTTTGAATGCTTGTTAACTTGATACTTCATTACAATTATTTTTTACAATTTTTGTTTGTTTGTTTATTTGATTGTTTGTTTGTTTATGTGTTCAATTCTTTCTTTCTTTTTTCCTTTCCTTGTAATTCTTTCTTTCTTTTTTCCTTTCCTTGTTTATCACATAGCTTCCTACTTGCTTCTTTCCTCACTTAATTACAGTTTTCTTTATTTCTTTTTCTTTATTTCCTTTTAGAATTTTTTTAACTTTTTTTTACAATTGTTTCTTTCTTCTTTGTCCTAAACTTATTTTGCTTCCTTCCTTTCTTTCTTTCTTTCTTAAACTAACGTAGCTTCATTTTTATTTATTTATTTATTTATTTCTCTCTTCCTTTTTTTCTTAATATTACGGGCTTTTTCTTTGCTTCTTGCTTTTGTCTTAAACTTATTTGGCTTATTTTTCCATTCCTTTCTTAAATTTTCTTTCTTTCTTTACTTCTTTCTTTTTTTTCTTAAACTTATTTTACTTCATGTATTGTTTCTTTCGTATACATTCTTTCTTTCTTTCATTCTTAAACCTACGTAGCTTCATTTCTTCTTTCTTTCTTTCTCTTTTTCTTTCTTTCTTTTTTTCTTAAAAGTACTTGCTTTTTCTTTGCTTCTTGCTTTTTTCTTAAACTTAAATTGCTCCATTTTTTATTTCATTTAAAAGTTTTTTAATATTCTTTCTTTCTTTCTTTCTTTCTTTCTTTCTTTCTTTCTTTCTTTGCTTCATTTCTTTTTTTTTCTTTCTTTCGTAAACTTACTTTGCTTCTTTTTTCTTTCTCCTAAACTTACGTTGCTTCTTTCTTTCTTTCTTTCTTTCTTTCTTTCTTTTCAATTTACTTTACTTCATTTCTTTCTTTCTTTCTCTCTTTCTTACGCTTATTTTGCTTCTTTCTTTCTTTCTTTCTTTCTTTCTTTCTGTCTTTCTTTCTTTCTTTCCTTCTTACACTGCTTCCTGTTTGCTTCTTACCTCCCTTACTTACAGTTCAACTTCTATCTTTGTTTTTCTTGAATTTATTTCCCAAGGAATTCTTTCTTTCTTCCCGTCTTCTTTCTATCTTTCTAATCTATTTGTTGTTGTTTTTTTTATGTATTTTTAACTGACTTCCTTTATTTCTTAAACTTGCCTTGCTTAATTCATTCTTTCATTTATTCGTTCATTCATTAATTCCCTCCAACTTTACTGACTTATTTCCTTCCTTAATGTTACGTTTATTCATCTATTTCTTTCCCGTTTCCTTTCTTGTTTTCTACCTTCCCTTACTATATAATTTTCATCTTTCTTCATAACTGAGACCTTTCACAGAGATTTCATGTACAGGAGAATTACAGGGAAAAGCTCGTACGCTACCCAGCTAAAAAAATTGTTTCCTTTTGTACGGGAAGACAATTTATATATAAATGAGGTGAAAAATATACTTGACACGGTTTTGGTTGCATTTTAACTTGAGATATTATATCAATTTTTAACATTACGAATCTATTACGATCATATATTCAAATACTATTTTCCATCTTCCAGAAAGTGTGTGTATATATATATATATGTGTATGACACTTTCATTTAAGTGTCAAGGAGTTGGCTGGCGAAATTAATTAAAGGAAATTAATTAATTTTATTAAATCATGATAATAAGTATTTTATTAAAAATAAATTCATTTTGGGTGTCCAAGTATTTTTTGAGAACCGTGTATAAAATAAATATCAAGTGATTAAGTACGAAAAAGTTTGAGATCCGATCAGGGCTTGTTGACCTATAAATCTGTCACCAAAAAATAAACATCCGCACAACTGCAAAAAGCTGTCAAGACAGCCATCGGATTTCAAACTTTAAACAAAAAGATGTATTTTTAAAATAGCGGACAATTTGGGTTGGTGTCACCAAGTTTGGCACAAGGCCTTGAATCACTAAATCATTGGTCAGCTAACCACGGGACTGCTCCTTGTGGCCCCTCCCAATGACTGTGGCTGATTGGCCGATTGTCTAAACCAATCAGGGGCAAACCGGGGGGATTGTTATGATGATAGCCATTGGTCGGCAGTCCCCATTGGCTGACCAATCAGAAACTAATTATTCGGGATTCGGGCCCATAAATGGAGGACACCCAAAGCGAAAAATTGAGTTGGTTCAGGAATTCGCCGCTAAAAGAACCAAATCCGTTGCCATTGCACTGCCTAATTGCAGTTAAAACTCCGCCAGTCAACTACTTTCACTCCCAGTTTGTGGTGTTTGACTAAAAATTATCTAAACAACGGTGTAAATAAACGTTTGTTACTGTTTATAACAAACGCCTTATTTTCGTCATTTTTAAAATTTGCTTGGCAACTTTTTCATCTCTCCAACACGAATTCCAACCTTCATCGACTGGACCTCAACCATCTTCTCTTTCCTCGGATCTGAAAGCAACGTGGGCGTGGAAAGAAACAGAGAAAGACCAGTCGACACATGTGGTAATCACGAAACCAGCGGCAAACTAGGTATCGTGAAGCTATAGTATCACATTTGGTGCCTAAAGACGCAGGATTGACCCTGTTTAATTACCACGGCGGATCTCGTCGCATCTGTGCCTCAGAACCCAGAATCGACCCTGACTACGTTTGATGGTTCAAAACACAGGATCGACACCCAAATAGTTCACCGGCACAACGAAACCTCACCCAGAAAACAGCCCAGGAAGACATCAGCTCAACTACAGTCACACAGCCACTCAAGGAAAAATCCACAGAGTCGGGGTAAGTGACTATTTTCCTTTGCTTCTCTACATTCATTGTGCAGATTTGATTCGTTTCTAAAAAGCTACTAAGTGTTTGTTTTTTTAATACAATGGCTACTTCCCGTCCAAGCATTTTCCCTATGTTGGTAACAGCTGGATCGAAGATCCCAATTTTTACTGGAAGGCCGACTGACCTGAAACCATGGCTAATGGCGTTAAAGAAAAAACAAAGGGTCCATGATCTAACGGACGCCGAATTGATTAACTTAGCCTATGACTATTCAGATGGGATCGTATCCGAATGGATTGGAAGCTATCTTGACGACCATCCAGACACTTCCAGTAAAACCTTATTCGATGAAATCACAGCACAGTATGGAGAATTTATAAACCCTGCTGATGCTGCTCGAGCGTTGATTAAGGTGACGCAAGAAAAAAATGAATCGCTTGCGGAGTTAGCGAGTCGAATGTCAAGTCTTGCGAGGATGGCTTACAGAGACTCTGAGCTGAGAGAAGGGTCAGCCATACAAGTACAACTGGCCGAATTCTTCATTGATGGGATAAACAATTCCTTCATTAGGGAAGATGTGGCGAGAGCTAACCCGAAGACACTGTCGGAAGCCTTGTCATCAGCCAGAGAAAGCGAAAGGCTCTATGAGCGACTTCGGGGCTGCCGTGAAAAAGAAAAAACTAATAAATTTTCAGGTAGGAATTATTGGCGACAGGAGAGAATAGGCTCTTCTACAGTACTAAGGGAACCAAAGGCGGAGGGTTACCATAGAAAATGGGCTGGAGAGAGTCATGGTTGTTACAGCTGTAGACGACCAGTACAAAAAACAAAAAGGAATGCTCCAAGTCAGCAAGAACGCTGGAATTGTGACGAACAAAAGTGCCCGAGGTCCGAAGGCGGGAATACAAATTACTCGACTTCAGAAAAACGAAAAACCAAGGCGCCGGCACAAACTAAAAGTCACAAAACTAACCATATCTACTCATTAAAGAAAGAAAAGGGGGTAGAAATTCCCTTGGATAGTAAAACCAGTGGGGAAACTAAAATCTACACTGTTGATAGTGTAAAGTTACCCCCACGAACTGCTATTTCTTGCGCTGCCAAAGTAATCCCTTCAGAGCCAAATGAAGAAAACCTTTACCAGGTGATTTCAAAGGAGGCGAGTGGAATGCATGTAAATATGGAGGAAGAAGAAAAGCAGCGTATGGAGGATTTTGTTCGTGACTTGTTCTCGAAAACTGATGATTTCAATCTGTTAACCAAAAAGATTGTTGGGAAGAAGTATCTGCAGCATTCCCAGAAAGATAGCCTGAACCCTCAACAGAAATCTATTTTTGCTGATATTATTGTGAAGCTGCTTTTTGAATTTAATGTTGGTAATGAGGAATCTGTAAAAGCAAATGGAAATAAAATTATCACTCCACCATCTGCTCAAGAGAAATCAGGAGTTCCTGAAGATGGCAATAGTAATTCTCCTAGTGAATTATCCAAGAGTGCTCAAGAGACACAACCCCAAACTCTATTATCCCGAACGGGTTCTTGTCCAAAAGTAGAGAATGAAACTTCACTTGATGCTTGTACCACTGAGGTCATAGAATTGGAAGAGAAGGAAGATGTTGAGGCTGTAGAGAAAAAATTGGAACTGTCCAAGAATGCAAAGAAGTCTACGATGGAAGGTGTTAAAGATAAGCAATGGTCATTGCTTTCTCTGCGGCCATCAAAAAGGATTCTGTCAAGACAAATTTTAATAAATGACTTCCAGGACAAAGTTAAGAAGACTAGTCCTTATAAGTTTCCCAGTCCCTTTGCCAGTGCTACAATTCCTAAACATCCCTTAACAAATAGTTTCCAAAAGTTGACAAATGAAAAATCTATTCATGAAGAATCACAGGGTAAGACAACTTCCTTTGCTGATCAACCAACAGAGAAAAAACAAAAGGCAGTTACTAAAAGGCTGTCTGCTTTTGAGGTGCTGCAGTCTGTGCTCGAGGACAGTAATGATGGTAGTTTGCTCAGTAAGAGTGATTTAACAGATGATGATCGAGCATCGGCTCCTCGTTCATCTCCTGTCTGTGAAAACTTGCCTGATGAAGAGGACAGTCTTATCCCATTAGAAGAAATCTCTGACTCTACTCCTACTCGACGCCGTCTTGCCTCAGAAAAACTATTAGAATCTGATAGTGAAAGCATGGGGGGCTTTACACCTCCAACAAAGAAAAAAAAAGTAATTAGTAGTGATTCTGATTGCAAGAATAGTCCTATTCGTATGCGATTGTTTCATAATCGTATTGTTGATTATTCCCTTCATGTACCAAATACAGCAAAAAAAAAAAAAAAAAAAAAAAAAAAAAATTTAAGTGCCAACTGTAAAAAAAAAACAAAAAAAAACAAAACAACAAAAACAATCTCTATAGCTGTTAATGGGCTTCAGCCTAAATTAAAAATCATTCATGAAAAATCTGCAATGGACTCTGATAGTGACTGCAATGCAAAGAAGCTACAATTATCTCCACGGGGCTCTAGTGTAGGTAAATTGAGAATCATCCGTGAAAATACTGTTGATTCGGAGAACGATTGTAAGCATGAATGAAGGTGTATAAAACAACATATATATATATATATATATGGAGAGAGAGAGATTGAAAAGAGTTCGGTGTTAAAAGGTAACTGGATAATTTTAATAATAACCATCAACTTAATAATTTTATCAGTTTCCTAAACATTAAGCCTGATTATACGCCATTGTTTCAGTAAGCTTAAGAAAGATAGACGAACTAAGCTGCACAAGAATGTTGAGCGCTCAGGAATAGTTGTCACTGATCAAGAGAGGAGACCAGAACAACAAATCGAACTCAAACCAATCCTTTTATATATGTATGTGTATGTTACCGTTAAAATTTCTTACCGACATTTAACCCTTGGTTAAATGTCTGGTAAGATGGGGGGGAATATGACACTTTCATTTAAGTGTCAAGGAGTTGGCTGGCGAAATTAATTAAAGGAAATTAATTAATTTTATTAAATCATGATAATAAGTATTTTATTAAAAATAAATTCATTTTTGGGTGTCCAAGTATTTTTTGAGAACCGTGTATAAAATAAATATCAAGTGATTAAGTACGAAAAAGTTTGAGATCCGATCAGGGCTTGTTGACCTATAAATCTGTCACCAAAAAATAAACATCCGCACAACTGCAAAAAGCTGTCAAGACAGCCATCGGATTTCAAACTTTAAACAAAAAGATGTATTTTTAAAATAGCGGACAATTTGGGTTGGTGTCACCAAGTTTGGCACAAGGCCTTGAATCACTAAATCATTGGTCAGCTAACCACGGGACTGCTCCTTGTGGCCCCTCCCAATGACTGTGGCTGATTGGCCGATTGTCTAAACCAATCAGGGGCAAACCGGGGGGATTGTTACGATGATAGCCATTGGTCGGCAGTCCCCATTGGCTGACCAATCAGAAACTGATTATTCGGGATTCGGGCCCATAAATGGAGGACACCCAAAGCGAAAAATTGAGTTGGTTCAGGAATTCGCCGCTAAAAGAACCAAATCCGTTGCCATTGCACTGCCTAATTGCAGTTAAAACTCCGCCAGTCAACTACTTTCACTCCCAGTTTGTGGTGTTTGACTAAAAATTATCTAAACAACTGTGTAAATAAACGTTTGTTACTGTTTATAACAAACGCCTTATTTTTGTCATTTTTAAAATTTGCTTGGCAACTTTTTCATCTCTCCAACACGAATTCCAACCTTCATCGACTGGACCTCAACCATCTTCTCTTTCCTCGGATCTGAAAGCAACGTGGGCGTGGAAAGAAACAGAGAAAGACCAGTCGACACATGTGGTAATCACGAAACCAGCGGCAAACTAGGTGTCGTGAAGCTATAGTATCACATTTGGTGCCTAAAGACGCAGGATTGACCCTGTTTAATTACCACGGCTGATCTCGTCGCATCTGTGCCTCAGAATCCAGAATCGACCCTGACTACGTTTGATGGTTCAAAACACAGGATCGACACTCAAATAATTCACCGGCACAACGAAACCTCACCCAGAAAACAGCCCAGGAAGACATCAGCTCAACTACAGTCACACAGCCACTCAAGGAAAAATCCACAGAGTCGGGGTAAGTGACTATTTTCCTTTGCTTCTCTACATTCATTGTGCAGATTTGATTCGTTTCTAAAAAGCTACTAAGTGTTTTTTTTAATACAATGGCTACTTCCCGTTCAAGCATTTTCCTTATGTTGGTAACAGCTGGATCGAAGATCCCAATTTTTACTGGAAGGCCGACTGACCTGAAACCATGGCTAATGGCGTTAATGAAAAAACAAAGGGTCCATGATCTAACGGACGCCGAATTAATTAACTTAGCCTATGACTATTCAGATGGGATCGTATCCGAATGGATTGGAAGCTATCTTGACGACCATCCAGACACTTCCAGTAAAACCTTATTCGATGAAATCACAGCACAGTATGGAGAATTCATAAACCCTGCTGATGCTGCTCGAGCGTTGATTAAGGTGACGCAAGAAAAAAATGAATCGCTTGCGGAGTTAGCGAGTCGAATGTCAAGTCTTGCGAGGATGGCTTACAGAGACTCTGAGCTGAGAGAAGGGTCAGCCATACAAGTACAACTGGCCGAATTCTTCATTGATGGGATAAACAATTCCTTCATTAGGGAAGATGTGGCGAGAGCTAACCCGAAGACACTGTCGGAAGCCTTGTCATCAGCCAGAGAAAGCGAAAGGCTCTATGAGCGACTTCGGGGCTGCCGTGAAAAAGAAAAAACTAATAAATTTTCAGGTAGGAATTATTGGCGACAGGAGAGAATAGGCTCTTCTACAGTACTAAGGGAACCAAAGGCGGAGGGTTACCATAGAAAATGGGCTGGAAAGAGTCATGGTTGTTACAGCTGTAGACGACCAGTACAAAAAACAAAAAGGAATGCTCCAAGTCAGCAAGAACGCTGGAATTGTGACGAACAAAAGTGCCCGAGGTCCGATGGCGGGAATACAAATTACTCGACTTCAGAAAAACGAAAAACCAAGGCGCCGGCACAAACTAAAAGTCACAAAACTAACCATATCCACTCATTAAAGAAAGAAAAGGGGGTAGAAATTCCCTTGGATAGTAAAACCAGTGGGGAAACTAAAATCTACACTGTTGATAGTGTAAAGTTACCCCCACGAACTGCTATTTCTTGCGCTGCCAAAGTAATCCCTTCAGAGCCAAATGAAGAAAACCTTTACCAGGTGATTTCAAAGGAGGCGAGTGGAATGCATGTAAATATGGAGGAAGAAGAAAAGCAGCGTATGGAGGATTTTGTTCGTGACTTGTTCTCGAAAACTGATGATTTCAATCTGTTAACCAAAAAGATTGTTGGGAAGAAGTATCTGCAGCATTCCCAGAAAGATAGCCTGAACCCTCAACAGAAATCTATTTTTGCTGATATTATTGTGAAGCTGCTTTTTGAATTTAATGTTGGTAATGAGGAATCTGTAAAAGCAAATGGAAATAAAATTATCACTCCACCATCTGCTCAAGAAAAATCAGGAGTTCCTGAAGATGGCAATAGTAATTCTCCTAGTGAATTATCCAAGAGTGCTCAAGAGACACAACCCCAAACTCTATTATCTCGAACGGGTTCTTGTCCAAAAGTGGAGAATGAAACTTCACTTGATGCTTGTACCACTGAGGTCATAGAATTGGAAGAGAAGGAAGATGTTGAGGCTGTAGAGAAAAAATTGGAACTGTCCAAGAATGCAAAGAAGTCTACGATGGAAGATGTTAAAGATAAGCAATGGTCATTGCTTTCTCTGCGGCCATCAAAAAGGATACTGTCAAGACAAATTTTAATAAATGACTTCCAGGACAAAGTTAAGAAGACTAGTCCTTATAAGTTTCCCAGTCCCTTTGCCAGTGCTACAATTCCTAAACATCCCTTAACAAATAGTTTCCAAAAGTTGACAAATGAAAAATCTATTCATGAAGAATCACAGGGTAAGACAACTTCCTTTGCTGATCAACCAACAGAGAAAAAACAAAAGGCAGTTACTAAAAGGCTGTCTGCTTTTGAGGTGCTGCAGTCTGTGCTCGAGGACAGTAATGATGGTAGTTTGCTCAGTAAGAGGGATTTAACAGATGATGATCGAGCATCGGCTCCTCGTTCATCTCCTGTCTGTGAAAACTTGCCTGATAAAGAGGACAACCTTATCCCATTAGAAGAAATCTCTGACTCTACCCCTACTCGACGCCGTCTTGCCTCAAAAAAACTATTAGAATCTGATAGTGAAAGTATGGGGGGCTTTACACCTCCAACAAAGATAAAAAAAGTAATTAGTAGTGATTCTGATTGCAAGAATAGTCCTATTCGTATGCGATTGTTTCGTAATCGTATTGTTGATTATTCCCTTCATGTACCAAATACAGCAAAGAAGAAAAAAAAAATTTTTAAGTGCCAACTGTAAAAAAAAAAAAAAAAAAACAAAAAAAAAAAAAAAAAACAAAAACAAACTCTATAGCTGTTGATGGGCTTCAGCCTAAATTAAAAATCATTCATGAAAAATCTGCAATGGACTCTGATAGTGACTGCAATGCAAAGAAGCTACAATTATCTCCACGGGGCTCTAGTGTAGGTAAATTGAGAATCATCCGTGAAAATACTGTTGATTCGGAGAACGATTGTAAGCATGAATGAAGGTGTATAAAACAACATATATATATATATATATATATATGGAGAGAGAGAGAGAGATTGAAAAGAATTCGGTGTTAAAAGGTAACTGGATAATTTTAGTAATAACCATCAACTTAATAATTTTATCAGTTTCCTTAACATTAAGCCTGATTATACGCCATTGTTTCAGTAAGCTTAAGAAAGATAGACGAACTAAGCTGCACAAGAATGTTGAGCGCTCAGGAATAGTTGTCACTGATCAAGAGAGGAGACCAGAACAACAAATCGAACTCAAACCAATCCTTTTATATATGTATGTGTATGTTACCGTTAAAATTTCTTACCGACATTTAACCCTTGGTTAAATGTCTGGTAAGATGGGGAGGAATATGACACTTTCATTTAAGTGTCAAGGAGTTGGCTGGCGAAATTAATTAAAGGAAATTAATTAATTTTATTAAATCATGATAATAAGTATTTTATTAAAAATGTGATACTATAGCTTCACGATACCTAGTTTGCCGCTGGTTTCGTGATTACCACATGTGTCGACTGGTCTTTCTCTGTTTCTTTCCACGCCCACGTTGCTTTCAGATCCGAGGAAAGAGAAGATGGTTGAGGTCCAGTCGATGAAGGTTGGAATTCGTGTTGGAGAGATGAAAAAGTTGCCAAGCAAATTTTAAAAATGACGAAAATAAGGCGTTTGTTATAAACAGTAACAAACGTTTATTTACACCGTTGTTTAGATAATTTTTAGTCAAACACCACAAACTGGGAGTGAAAGTAGTTGACTGGCGGAGTTTTAACTGCAATTAGGCAGTGCAATGGCAACGGATTTGGTTCTTTTAGCGGCGAATTCCTGAACCAACTCAATTTTTCGCTTTGGGTGTCCTCCATTTATGGGCCCGAATCCCGAATAATCAGTTTCTGATTGGTCAGCCAATGGGGACTGCCGACCAATGGCTATCATCGTAACAATCCCCCCGGTTTGCCCCTGATTGGTTTAGACAATCGGCCAATCAGCCACAGTCATTGGGAGGGGCCACAAGGAGCAGTCCCGTGGTTAGCTGACCAATGATTTAGTGATTCAAGGCCTTGTGCCAAACTTGGTGACACCAACCCAAATTGTCCGCTATTTTAAAAATACATCTTTTTGTTTAAAGTTTGAAATCCGATGGCTGTCTTGACAGCTTTTTGCAGTTGTGCGGATGTTTATTTTTTTTAAACAGTAACAAACGTCTTATTTTTGTCATTTTTAAAATTTGCTTGGCAACTTTTTCATCTCTCCAACACGAATTCCAACCTTCATCGACTGGACCTCAACCATCTTCTCTTTCCTCGGATCTGAAAGCAACGTGGGCGTGGAAAGAAACAGAGAAAGACCAGTCGACACATGTGGTAATCACGAAACCAGCGGCAAACTAGGTGTCGTGAAGCTATAGTACCACATGTGTGTGTGTGTGTGTGTGTGTGATCGATCACGTGTGTTTATTCATAAATACACCAACACATACACACACACAAAAAGGTATATATATATATATATATATATATACTTTTTAAAAATTAAAAATGTGTACGAAATGTGTTTATCTATTTAAGATTTTATTCAAACATTGGTTCTAAATACATTTGTATTGAATTTTATCCGAATATTTTATAGAAGATAGATAAATGGTATCGAATTATTATTATTATTATTCACTCATTAGAGCTTTTCCCATCAGCGTTAGCCGATTGTTTTTCACTGGAGTCAGAGTGACAGCAAGTCTCCTCAAGTCTCCAGGACTCTTCTCAGTATTTTGGTCGTTCTCAATAAGGCTGTTGTTTGGATGGTCTCCATCCGTCCGCCAATTTCCAAGTCCTCCAATCCCTTTAGTAATCCTTTAGTTACTGTTCCAAACGCATAAATTACAATTGGTATAATTGTCACCTGCATGTTCCATAGTTTTTTCAATTCCCTAATAAGGTCGATGTACTCATCCTTCTTTTCACATTCTTTCAGTTTTACTCTGTGGTCAACCGGGACAGCAAAGTCGACTATTTTGCAAGTTCTTTTTATTATTATTATTATTATTATTATTATTATTATTATTATTATTATTATACTCGTGGTGAATAAAATAATAATCATTTCTATTATTTTCCTCTTCGCGAGTTTTTCGCAACAGCTTATACAGGTTTTTGACTGACGCCTGGATGAAAAAAGTCTCTTCAGATCTTGAATACTTTGAAAGTAGTCTAACTGATTTAAATCCTTTGATCCACTTCTTCGTCGGATGTCGAATTCACAGAGTATCGTTTATGGGGACCTGGTGGATTATTCGAAGGACTCCATCCACGATTGTAATCAGTGTCAAATTTGATTTCTACAATGACTGGATCCAAATATTTGTTCAGTTTTTCTGTTTGATAGCAAGTTATTGGCTTCTTTTTAATGAACTTTTTTTATGAGGATTTTATAATACCTCTATATCTCGGTGTCCCGGAGAATTTTATAGTTTATATGTTCTGATTTGTGCATATACCATTTGAGGAAATTTTAGTTTCTATCTCAATTCGCAGTCGGTCAACGTCCCCACTTACTCATACCTGATTTATATTCGTTTTGTCTCAGTATCCTTCATTCATTTTTGATGGGATTAATTGATTCATATCTATCACGACACAACCTACAATTACTATTCTTCTGCGTGTATTATACTTTGTTTTGAGATAATTATCCTTTTGACATTAGAATGTGCTGTTGTTAATAGAGATTCAGTTTTTCTAGTCAGGTTTCTACTTCTTTCACTTGTCCTGCAGATCCCATGTGCAATTATCTTAGTTTTACGCTTTAAGTATCAAAATGTTTTTTTCTTCCCATTTTTGTTAACTATACTTTCTTAAAGTTTCCCAGTTTTTATAGCTGATAATGATAATTCTAATGCATCTCTTAACTGTTTCTTTTTCGTATTCTACTTTTCGTTGACCAGTTGGATCAACGCAAATCTCAATGATGGTGAGTCTTTTCCTCCTTCTTTTCTTCTCACATAGAGTCTGTGAATGTTTCTCTGAAATCTGAGGCATTTTAAATTGTCAACAATTTTATTATGACAATGTTCATAGTTTTAGTTCCTCCCGTGTTATAAAGGATCTAACAAACATTCGAGTTTCATCTGATTATGGTGTATTTATTATGAGAAACTTTGTCATGAAACCAATAGAAAAAGGTAAGATTTTGAGCATTCTTTTCAGTTTTGAAAAAAGTTTTCTAATGATTTGTACACACACGCACACACACACACACACATATATATATATATAAAGAGAGAGAGGAAGAGTGAGTGAGTGAGAGAGAGAGAGAGAGAGAGAGAGAGAAAGGTAGAAATATTTATATTGATATATCAGTTATGTCCATCAGTATTTTACATTGAATTACATGCACACGTGCAAACCTCTCAATTGAACAACACAGATTCAAATGTACACATTTCCATGTGAATACAAAATATTGCATACATAAATATATATATTTTTTTACAAATTTATACATATACGTTAATGTACAATTCTACATTTATACATATTTAATAAGCTTACGTAGTTAAGACACAAGTCCAGAAAAAAAGTAACCAGGAATGATTGATTTGGGAGGTTGGTTGGTTGGTTGAGCTTTATGGCATATCAACCTTTGTAGGTCATTTAACGCCAAATCCATTTTTATGCAAACAGTCAACTCTATTTCAAATAATTCAGTTTAGCATGAGTTTAATTGTCAAAGCAGTTGTAATTCAGCTACTTCACCTTACTATAAGTACAGATTTTGTTTACACACAGTTAAAATAGTTATATATTTTGTTTACACACAGTTAAAATAGTTATATATTTTGTTTACACACAGTTAAAATAGATATATATTTTGTTTACACACAGTCAAAATAGTTATATATTAAACTATTGAATTTAGCGTAAGTATAGTTTCAGTGTCAAAAACAGTTCCCTTTCAAACAATTCAGTTTATCATAATCACACAGTCTAAATGTAAGTACAGTTTAATAGACAAAAACATTTCTGTTTAAGGTATTCAGTTTAGTCAAACAGTTCAAATCCAAACAATTCAGTTTAGTATAAGTATGCAGTTAGTTCTGTTTAACCCATAGATAGGGCCCTATCAGGTGCTATCATTCTGGGCCAGAGTGGACCTGGGAGCGATGGCAGTGAAGGGGTGCTCTGCATTCCCCAAAGTTCAAGCATCACTGGAGCCTCACAATTAGATTGTTTATAGTCATATCCAGAACACTCGTTGAGTGAGGTATTACCCTTCTATAGAGAAGTAGTCAGTGTATTCTACGGCTACAGCCGACTAGGCAAAGGAATAATTGAAGTCAATAAGAATAGTCTAGCGTCGTAAACACAAGGTATCACAAAAATGCATATGGACACATATACATATACATTTACCTAACAATTCCACCAGGATAGAGAAAACATTTATCTTTCACTCGAGTACAACTAGTTCCAAGTCAAAGATTCCTTCTTCTATACCAGCATCAATACCACTGTAAAAGAGATTAGTGTATTATTTTTTGTTTTACTCATAGACAAAGGGAGGATATTTTTATCCAAATATTTCACGAGGATAAAAGCATGATGTTAAATGCAACTAGCCTCCTCTAAATTTGAAATCGGTACACTGATTCAATTTGCTATGGCGATATCCATAACACCAAAAGCACGTCTTAAAGTTATGCATAGATATAAATACATGAAATCCACTATTCCCTCATTCACACACACACACACACACACACACACACACACATATATATATATATATATATATATATATATATATATATATATATATATATATATATATATACGCAAATAAATCAGCTGAATTATCGATGTGATATAAAGCATTTCACATATTGAATCAAACGTACATGTGCATACATTGATATAGACATATATAATACATTTAGAAAGGAATACTTTTAATCTAATACGCACATTTATATGCATATATATATATATATATATATATATATATATATATATATATATATATATGTGTGTGTGTGTGTGTGTGTGTGTGTGTGTGTGTGTGTGTGTGTGTGTGTTGTAAGTTTTTATTTTCTTTTATTTATACGTGATATATTTTTCGTTTATTCTGCTCTGCTACAGACCTGTGATCTTCAATCAAAATGCTTTATAATCTTTTATACTAATCTGACGACCTCCTCAATTATCTGTCTATTTGATCTTCTTTATCTTTTAACGACTTCTTTACCCTTTCGCTTTCTCAGTCAGTCATGGCAACAATTGCATGACTTTTCCTCCCCCTCACTCTGTAAAAGAAATGAAAGCTGCCACTTTTAATCTGGCGCCTTTTATTTAAACCTAAATAGCTATCAGAAAAAGAAAATACGAAAAATCAGAGAAATATAAAATATGCTTAAATAGAAAGAACAAAGACCACACACAAAAAGAAAAGAAAAGAAGTTAAAGTTAATCAAAAGAAAGCAAAAGGGTAAGTAAAGGAAATTGCGCCATTTTGTTTTTGGTCTTACTATGAAATCACTTCCTTTAAACTGACTAGCGGCTAACTATTGCCCGGGGCCTACCGTTGTTGCAGAAAGAGAGACAGAGCGAGAGAGATAGAGAGAGATAGAGAGAGAGAGAGGAAAATAGATATGTGTTTCTTTGGAAAAGATCGTTTCTTGTTGTGCAGTGTGGTGGTAGGGGGAGTTAACATTAATGTTCCCGTTGGTTTCTTTTCTTTTTCATTTTTTTCTTTGATTATTCAAGCCGTGTTTGAGAATAATGCATTAGTCTTGTGCTTTCAATAAGTGGTTAATCAGGTTCCAGCACGGACATTTTTCTAAAATGATTATAAAATGTCGTAGTTTGATTGCTTTGTAGTTATTGATGTTTATATATAATTTTGAATTTTTTGAATTTTCATGATTTTTTGTTTTTCCTTTTTTTTGTGTAGTTGTATTTCTTTATCATCATTTCATACAAATGTTCTAGATACACATACTGGTTTGCCAACTATTCCAAAACATGAAGTGTCTACATGAATACGTATAGCAACACGCAGAAATAGCGACACTGTATTTATGAGTTTACATTGCAGACACAGTCAATGGCACGTGGTGATTGTCATTTTCTCCCCAATGCAATCATCAGCACACGTTGTCTTTGCTATCCTACCTTGAGATGTATATGCTCTTTCAGCTACATGTAACACTCTCTATTTATAAATGTTGTAAAATATGCCATTTATATATATATATATATATATATATATATATATATATATATATATACTTTCTTTATGCAAAACAGGATGGAAATAAATTTATAATCCTAAAAAAACCGCTCTTTGGTGTTTTCTTTAAAGAAAGTATATATATATATATATATATATATATATATATATAACCGGTCTTTGCCCTTTTCTATAAAGAAAGTATTGCTCTGTAAAATTAATTCCATTGATCTCTCTACCAGGAAAATCTAAATGTTCAGCTGTTGAATGATTTTCTTGTCCGGAAGGAATTACTCCCAACTCTGGTTTAACTGGACCAAATAATATATATATATATATATATATATATATATATATATATATATATATATATATATATATATAATTTTTTTTTTCAACAAGTTGAGCTTTAATGTATTCTTAATCTCAAATTAATAGATATAATTTGGCGTCGATAGAATTTGGCATTGAGCACTCAAATTGGATATTCCTACCCCTAGATTTTCTCCGTGGATGTTAGATAGATAGATAGATAGATAGATAGATAGATAGATAGATAGATATAATCAAGGCATGCTAATAGCACGG
>CAUZXS010002722.1:2500-72500 GCA_963585895.1 Sepioteuthis lessoniana
AAATTAGCGTTCGTAGTTAAAAATATGTCACATGACAGTTTAAGATATATATATATATATATATATATTATATATATATATATATATTATTTCGTTGTGGGAAATTAACTGCTGTTTTTCTCATCAAAGTTTTTGCTGTTTCATCAAGAAGGCTATTATCAGTTAATTACTGAGTGTAACCATATCTATCTATCTATCTATCTATCTATGTCCTTTTATTCATATCTATCTATCTATCTATCTATCTATCTATCTCAATCTTTTGCTAACTAATTAGCCATCTGTATCTATCTACTCCATTTTGTATATATATATATATATATGTGTGTGTGTGTGTGTGTGCGTGTGTGTGTGTGTGTGTGTAATCATTTAGAAATTTTATATTACATTTTATTTAAGGTATAGAAGTATGATGAATACACGAGATCATATTAAAAAGAGTTCAATGAAAATTTGTGAACCGAATCTTTTCAATCAGAGGAAGATCGTTCGTTCATCTTAATGTCCCCTATGTTTTGAACCGTGCGTATGTGAACGTCTTACCCAATCAAGCAATCTACCAGGTGCTCGACATCTGGTAATATATATATGTGTGTGTGTGTGTGTGTGTGTGGATAGAAATGAACACGGTTCCTCGAGTTCAAATCCTATATGAGGCTGTTTGCATTTTCTCTTGCTATGAGTAAATATTTGGGAAGACTATAATCTTTAACCTTGGTATGACAACAGATGTAGGAGAAGGAAAACACTGAATTCAAACCTTTTAAACTCCGCCTAAAAATCCATCGTGTGTCATATCCAAATTGTGAGAAGGGGTTGTTCCTTTTTTACTAAACAGATAAATAATGTGGATATAGAAATCAACATGGCATGGTGTCTGTGAGTTTCACACTTTTTGTGATCATTATATCAGAAGACCACTCCTTGTTGAGACATACTTCTATGTAGGCCTGCTAAACAATTATAGGAATATCTTTATCGCTTAGAGAAGAATTTTAAATTGGTTGGTTGGGTTTATGGCATATCAATCTTTGTAGGTTACCTAATTCAAAATCCTGTTCATGCATATATATATATATTAGATGTATAAGATTTGTAATCATAGTTCGTCGGTAAAATTTATAAACGAGCCAAAGCTCATTTATTTGCTGACATTTACATGGTTTTAAGTATTGTCATCTAATACTCATAATTCTATTTGATAATGATCATAGCAAAATGCTATATGGTTTCAAGTATTGCTATTTAACATTAATAATTTGTTTGCACATAGTTGAATAGTTTCAAGTATTGCAACTAAATGTTAGTATTAATATTCATCAAATTATTTGGCTTGTCTACTTTGTACGTTATTTAATACTAAATCCCGTCAACACACACACACACACACACACACACACACACACACACACACACACACACACATATATATATATATATATATATATATGTCTAGCCACACTGATAGAATGAAACAGATCTGTCTGTGGATGACAATATATATATATATATATATATATATATATGTATAATTTATAAATAAATAGCTTGTTGGTAGTTTTCTAAACAAGATCATCATTATTATCATCATCAAGTCGTGCCGCCAGTACGGATATCCTTGACCCTCTCTCGCCACTTCTCCCTATCGTTCATCGCCTCTGGCAGGTCTTCAGGGCTACATCCCGTATCCTCACATAGCTGCTGTATGTATGTTCGAGCTGGTCGTCCTGCTTTTGCCCTGCCATATATGGGGGTCCGTAGGAGTACATCACTTATGAGCTCGTCCCTGCTTCTCCAGCAGTGTCCTGCATGCCTGGTTCGTCTACCTTGGATAGTTTTCGTGATGGGGGGCAGGTGGCCGTATAGTCGGTGCCTTGAGGGGTGTTGCCGCCAGGACTTATTCAATATTGCTCGCAGCATTCTTGTGTAATTGCCGTCTAGCTTCTTCTCCAGCCGTTTTGTTAGAGTCCATGTAGTTCATCCATATAGTAATATCGATACGACCGCTGCCTTGAAGAAATGCGTTTTTATTTTATCAAAGATCATTTCTTTAATTCAATGTTAGATTAAATTAAATTAAAGAAATGATTAATGGTAAATAGAATTATTATTATCAGTCATTTGTTTGCACACGGTTAAATAGATACAAATATGATTCGTAAGACGGCATATATATATATATATAGCAGGATAGAGAGAGAACGAGAGAGAAAGAGAAAGACAAAGAGAGAGAAATATATATATATATATAATCTCTCTTGGTTTTCCTCTTTCTCTCTTTCTCTCTCTCTCTCTCTCTCTCACACACATACACACACATAATAAATTAGTTCAAACTTTTTGAAAAACTGAAATTACCAAGGAACTCCTTGGTAATTTCAGTTTTTCAAAAAGTTTGAACTAATTTATTTGTTCAGAAATAAATGGTTTCAAACAGTTGATTACCTTCTCCACCCAATCGTATACCCAGCATTGATGACTTTTAGTTACGTGATCCTGATATGTGAATTCTAAGCACTAAAACAATTATTAACGAACAGCATTTTCAAATACTATATCATCTGCACACGATGAATGCTCTCGTTCAAAATCGTCATTGATCTCATCAAACATCTCATAATCTACATCCATATATATATATATATATATATATATTGAAGTGTGTATATTTAGACAGCAAAATTACTATTCAGGCAAGTTTTATTAAAGACAATGGAACACTGTTTATCATTTTTAATTGTAATTTTTCAAATCTTCTTGTTATTTTTCTTGTGTTGGGATCCTGGTGGTAAAAGAATTGTCCAATATCTTCAGCCCAATCACTATCGACCATACTTTTAATCGTCATCATGGATCGTATGTTTGAATTTTTATGGTTTTGATTATTTGTAGCATTTTGTTTTGTAGTTGTCGGTTAGAACGTTTTCAGCGTTTTGTTTTAAACGTTTGGTCGGAAAAAAATTGTTTACTAATAGAGTTAGTGATTTAAGTTATTAGAATATTTACTATGTTGGTGGCTGTATTAAATTCTATTTTATTTATATTTGTATTTTATTTTTTATGCCGATTGGTTCTAGGATTTGTAATCGTTTTTTATTATTGCTTTTATACATAATTATTGTATTATCAGTGAGAATCTTCCTCATATCGGAAAATGTAAGTTGGTCAGTGCTATTGCTGTATTTTAAAATTAAATGTTGTTTTATGGTGCTATTTTCAGAAAGGAGATAAGTGAGACGACGAAATAGTTTTGTGGTTGTGTGGCCAATGTAAATATAATTTTTCTTTTTCAGGAGGAACTCTCGAACTGGGCATATACATTGTGTTTGGTTTAGGAGTATTTTAGCCAAATTTGTGTTATTTTTAATAATGAAGTTTGATGTTTTTGATTCAGTGTAGTCGATGATAAGTTTTATTTGTCTTTTAATTATGTTGGTTTTTGCTTGTTCGTCTAATTCACAGTAATATATATATATATATATATATATATTTCAGCTAAGGGGGAAATAATTGGTTGGGCTGGGCTCTCTAGCTTTGGTAGGGAGACCAGTCTAGGAGAATGAAAAAACTCTGAAATCAGAACCCGAGAAAACTTGTTCAGGATAAACTGAGGCAAATTGGTGCACCATTCTTCTGTAATCAGACTATCCAAGAAGTGTGGCTGGTTCTACTGAAACCTTCCCTACTATAAACAGATCACCTGTCTAAGTAGTCATATATTTGACCGAACTGTTGGGTCCTTACAAGTTGAGATCGACGGGAGAGTCAATCATATATATATATATATACAAAGAGAGGGATAAAGAAGAGAGAGAGAGAGAGAGAGAGAGAGAGAGAGAGAGAGAGAGAACATCAGACACTACCTTAACAAATTAATTGACTCAAAATACAACAAATTATCCAGCCTCAAACACAGATATTCTCATTTATTAATTTCCATAGAGAAAATGTTTTTTTTTAAATTCATGACTTTTTAGAGACATATTTTCCTAGGTAGCAACATCTTTGAAGAAGACAAAAATGAATCGCACAATTGAAATTATTCATGAGCATCTGTAAGTTGAATTGTGAAGACAGCAGTTCAAGTTTCATTTACATAACGAAGCCAATCCCTTGGCATTCATAATACTTCAAGTCTTGGACTGTAAACAGCGTGGAAATGAAGAGATGCTGGCGATGGTCGAAGGCTGAAATTAAAATTAATAAACCTATTCAAATATTTTTAACCAAAATTAACGTGTCTATATTTTCATTCAAACTTTCTTTCTCTCGGTATATATATATAAATATAGAGAGAGAGAGCGAGAGACGGAGATGGGGAGAGAGAAGGAGGGAGAGAGATTGCATATATATGATATCTGTCTGGTCTTTCTTTCTCTCTCTATCCCTCTATCTATCTAACTATCTATCTGCATATATATATATATATATATATAGCGGGATAGTGAGAGAACGAGAGAGAGAGAGAGAGAGAGAGAGAGAGAGAGAGAAAGAGAAAGAGAGAGAGAATATATATATAATTTCTCTTGGTTTTCCTCTCTCTTTTTCTCTCTTTCTCTCTCACACACATACACACACACACTCTCTCTCTCTCTCTCTCTCTCTCTCTATATATATATATATATATATATATATATATATATATATCCCCTCTTTTCCCCTCTCACTACATTTATATATATAGCGAGAGAGAGAGAGCACAAGAGCGAGGGAGCGAGAGAGAGAGAGAAAGAGAGAGAGAGAGATAACAAAAGAGAGGTCATATATATATATATAGAGAGAGAGGGGAGAATATATATTTATATGTGTATATATACAGAGAGAAGGGGAGAGAGAGAAAGTGAGAGTAAAATTACCCAGGTTTATGTGTCAATTCTTTCGTTCATACACTATGTACACACGTACACCCGCATAGACAGATAGATACACACACACACACATATATATATATATATATATATATATATATATATATATATATATATATATATATATTCAACGGTTATAACAAATTGTGTATGAAAATAGGCCTATAAGAGATGACAACGAATAATAATTAGTTTTATATATATATATATATATATATATATATATATATATTGCAGAGGTGCGTACATTTATATAGGTGTGTGTTGGGAGAGAGAATTTGTTTGCATGTATGGAGAGGAGTAGAAGCATGCAGTAAAGTGTGCATTGCTCAGAAGAATGGCTCTAATCTGATGCCTGTGGGAAAATCTCATACGATCTACTTGCCTATCCTATTCAATTACTGCGTTACATTTCGAAATTTATTTATTTTATTTCGTTGTGATAACTTTGTCAGAGAGTGGGACACCGACCAGCAATGACTTTTTTTTCTCTTTTTGCCAAGAGATGCAGTCTCAGCTACGAAGTTGTTCGCAAAATTTCCGTCTTCAAAATACCAACAAACTTATAGTTCAATTTCAAGTTTGTTAAAAGCAACAGCGCTTTTCTTTCTTTCTTTCTTTCTTTCTTTCTTTTTTTTTTTTGTTGTTGTTGATCTGTTTGTTTGTTTGTCTTAGTTTTTGTTTCTTTTCAATCTCTATAATGTAAAAATACGTCCTTATATACCACTACTCTCACCCAAACTGCTATATATATGTATATATATATATATATATATATATATATATATATGTATATATATATATATATATATATATATATATATATATATATATATATATATTTATATATAGAGAGAGAGAGAGGGGGGGAGATTGAAAAACAGAGTAATTCAAAAGTGATGTTCAACACTTATTTCACCATTTTAAAGTCCTCATGAAAGTTCATAAAAACCGAAACGTTTTAACGTCGGCATTCCTTCGAAATAAATCCATCACTTCCAATTTTCTCTATACAGTCGGATTCCTTTCCATTATTTATATAAATATATATATATATATATATATATATATATATATATATATATATATATATATATATATATCACCGAGTAGGGCTGACAGTGCGAATTTCCCTAGCTCTTTATATCTATCTATCCCTATCATTCCTTGCCCCCCAGAAGGTCCTCCAAACTGCACCCAGTGTTCACACTGAGTTGATGTCAGTAAATGCTTGATGGTCGGCCAACACTAGCGCGTCCATGAGTTTGAGTCCAAAGAAGAACGTCGCTTCTGAGTTCGTATTTGCTTCTCCAGCTGTGACTTGCATGTCTGTTTGTCTTACTGGGATGTTCTACGAGATGGAATGAAAGTGGCCGTACAGTTGCTGTTTTGTGAGGTGCTGCTTCCGGAATTTGTTGAAAACGGCACGTAGCATTCTTGTCTAGTTCACTTCTAGGTTTTTCTTTATGCCCTTTTGTTAGCATCGTATGATTCATTCATACAATATTACTGAGATAGCTACAGATAGGAAAAAATTATTTTATTTTATCAGATAACTCCGACTTCCATATGATCGATAACCATTTACGTATTTTGAGGCATTTGTTGCAAACGCTTTCAGTTGATGAGATATTGCTACCGAGCTATGTGAACTTGTCTACTATTTTTATATATATCTATTTGGGAAAGTCAAACAGATTGCAATATTTTGGTAGTTATGTGGTAGTACTCTTTCGCTTTTTCAACAGCTCATTGGCCAAGTAGGTAGAGTGTTCGCCTATGGTCGGGAAAACCTGGGTTCAATCCCAGGTCGCGTCATACCAAAGACTTTAAAAATGGTACTTGATACCTCCTTGCTTAACACTCAGCAATATAAGGTACGTACCAAGGGTAAAGTGGAGCAATCCAGGGAAAGAAGTAGCGTCCTCCCCTCTACATCTCGGTGTAGTAGCTATTGAAAAGGGAGCTTTCTGGTTGCCCCCGACTATAGTTGCCAACTTTACTTTTTTTACTCTTGCACGGACACACTGCGCAATGCTTCACCTTCCTGTGTGATTTGAGAGCTGCACAGATGAATGTACAAGGTACTCTAATTTGGGAAATTACGGTTGACGGGTTCGAATTGTTTGATAACGCCGCAGAAGCAATCAAAAACATTTATTGGGCAAAAGGTGAAGGTATCGTTGATTACTGAACAGTAAACAAATGGTTGAAAAAATTTCGTTCGTGTTACAAACAGTCCAGTGTATTATGTTACCTTCACGACTTCACAAAACACCAAAAGCACCTAACGTTGCCAAATTAGGGCAAAACTTTTGATTCACCTTTGCATATATATATATATATATATATATATATATATATATATATATATATATATAGCCCATTCGGATGGGGTTATAGAATACACTGATTGCATCTCCCCAAAGAGGTAAGGCTCCCTTAACAAGTGGATATGACAGTAAACAATCTGATAGTGAGGTTCCGGTAATGCTACAGCTTTGGGGAATGCGGAGTACCCCTTTATAGCCATTTCTCCCAGGTTCACTATGACCTGGAGTGGTAGCACCTGATAGAGTCCTATCTATGGCTCGAATAGAACTACACCGTGTGTTTATTCTTAACTGAATAGTTTAAAATAGAACTGTCTATATATATATATATATATATATATATATATATATATATATATATATAAATCGACTAGGCATTAAATAACCTACAACCGTTGATATGCAACTAAACCAAACAAAACCAAAAACCAAACATACATATATATTTCCATTGAAAAAAATGTTGATTATTGTGCTTTTTTTTAAATATCTTTGAGATTTAGCAGACGACAACATTTGAGATGCCACGCGAAATTTGAAGTATCAAAACCCAAAATAAGTTAAGAAATCTTTTCCCTCCTAGATTGTTAAAAAACATATTTTTAACCAATTAGAATCATTGGTAAATCATCAACTTTCTATCTACTGTCGAGACTACTTCATTCTTATTTTTAAAAAAAAGTCATGAAATAGATAAATGTTCTATAGATTTATCGATTCATTCTGCAGAACTACTCAAAACTTTCAAATTTATTTCTTTTGAGTGAAAAATCTAATATTCTTTTCCCTCAAGTTCGCATTTAATTTCATCATTGCTTAATCATTTAAATAGACCGAAAATATTTTTTCTCCATAGAAAAGCTTATACTACCATTTCAGTCTTCGCTTGAATTTTTTAGCAGCATCCGCTCATATATTAGCCTATAAATGCACTTTCTCTCCTACATAGTGACATCAATACACAAAGGTCTTTTACACACAAGAAATATAATAAAAAGATTTAGCCAGCGCAAACAGCAACAGTGAAGGCATCAATTTTTCCTTCTTTAAATGTAAATATTTGATATTTGTGCTTCACTAATATTATCTTTTATGGCATGAAACGACTTTGTAACGTCTATTTTTCAACAAATTTTCACTTAAGTTAAAGAAAGAGAATTTATTTAGAGATTGATGTTTTATTTGAATCATTTCCCCACTTATTCACTCTACATATATATACATATACATATTGAGACAGACAGACAAATGGTAGATTTTAGTGAATCTGACACGATGATAAAAATAAGTGGGAAAGTGAATAAATCAGGCCCTTACAACGGGTTCAGTGGTAATATTTCGTGCGTTATTCACAGAAGAACTTCTTCAGACTGTGAAAATCTTCTTCAGAGTCTGAAGAAAATCTTCTGTGTTTAAAGAACGAAATATTACCACTTAACTCGTGGTAAGTGTCTGATTTATCCACTTTTCCACCTTTCTTTATTATATATATATATATATAATAGAACACCGACTGCATCTCCGCAAAAGAATAAGACCCTCTCCCAACGAATTTCCTGATGTGACACTAAGCAATCAGATGGAGAGATTCCAGGAATGCGGAGTACCCCTTCATTGCCATTGCTCCGAGGTTCACTTTGACCAGGAGTGGACGCATCTGATAGGTTCCTATCAAACAGAACTGTTTGACATTTAAACTAAGTGCAAATGAATGACTCACATAAAATCAAATTGCTTGAAATAAAACTGTTTTATCTTGTAACTGTATGTAAACAAATGATCGATGGTTAATTGAGTTGTCAATGATACATGACAACGGCATGTTGAATAGAATCATTAGTGTTAAATAGCAATACTTGGAACTACTACACTGTCTGGAAACAAAGGATTAATATTGAAACAAATTATAAGTATTTGATTGCAATAATTGAAATTATTTAACTGTGTAGAAACAATAACAATACTAGTGAGCAAACAAATTAATTCTGACTCATTTAAAAATAAAATCACCAAACACTTATTCACAAGTAAATCATGTATGCACATCCATTTAAATGCTTGTGAACAAATAATTAATCGCAAATACGGTTATTCGTATCAGATCGAAATACTTGAAACCATTTAACTTTGTGCAAAGAGTGAGCGTAGGCTAGTTTAAAAATGTTATCGACAAAATGTGTTTACAAATTATTTGTATTTCAAATATATGTATCAAAAGGATTTGGTATTCAGTAACCAACAAAGGTTGATATGCCATAAAACCCAACCAAACTGAAACAAACTTTTATGCCTTTCTTATATTAATTTCTTTTTATCTATTACTTCTAGTGAATTTTTCTCATCCGTAGTAACTGGCAGTTTACACGGAGAGCAAGTCCCTCGTCTCTCCAGGTCCTATTCTGGCTGATTTCAGCAGTGCTGTGGCCTGAAAACCCAAACTCTTTTCCAATTTGTGAATGTATTCATCCAACCTCTCTACCAGAGGCTCAATGTGACACAAGGCCAATTTCTTTTTAAGCGGAAGAAAGCTAGTTTGTTTGAATTCGGGGGTTTTCCTTCTCGTAGACAAATTGTCTTATCAAAAACCAATCTGTCCCACTTTTTACCCTTAACTGGGGGTAGAATACATGAATTCATGTATTTCCTTCGGGCATCAGCGCGAAGCAAATAGTTGAATATTGACTAGAAAAATTCCCTTGGCATTAGTAACGTGAGTGTACGTCTGTTCCCCGAAGAAAACAGGAAAATGACCCGGCGTAAATTGCGTATGTGACATAACAGGATGAATACCTGCTTCCTAAAGTAAACAGAAAACAGCTGCTTCCTCAGCAGAATTGACGCGTAAGTTAATGTGGGTGGTACGCTCTAATGGTGGCGTGTCCATGCGCAACGTGTTACCCCAAAAATTGCGTAGGCGTACGAAAAATTATTGAAACCAGGAAAGAATGATCAAGGAGAACGAAGTAGAAAACCGACAGAAGAGCTACTAGACGTTATGCCACTCTGAATTCTGGCCTTGCGCCAGAATGCACGGGGTTGAGAGGTAGAGAAACGCCTGAGTTTCTGAAAATCTAAGATGATTCGGTGCCTTGAGATGGGCCTGAGGAGACTCACGAGTAGAAATGAAGATGATTCGGTGCCCTGAGGTAGCTCTATACCAGACTCGCGAAAGTAGAGAAGCATAGAGACACAAAGAGGATTCAATGCCATGAGGTGGCCCTGTACCAGTCTCTCGAAAGCAGAACGAAGAAAAAACGGTTAACTGAAGATTCGCCCTGTGTGATACATCTCAGCTATCTTCGACTCTCTCCCTCACTGTACCATTTCGTAAATTTAAGGTAATAAAGGAAAAAGAAAAGAAGCAGATTATATTTTTGTACATCAGTGTTGTTGCCTGTTCTTTCCTTATACAACAAACCCCTAAGCAGCTTCGTCGACTTTATATATATATATATATATATATATATATATATATATATATATATATATATATATATATATATATATATATACGTCAAGCCATTTTATGTCAATTATGTGAGTCCATAGTTTTTTTTATTCTAAGTTGGAAACCTGAGCTGGTACAAAAAAAAAAAACTACTTTCCGGACTATTTTCGTTTTAATTTATTTTTAATACAAATACACACACACACACACATATACATATACATATACATATATATATATATATATATATATATATATATATATATTAACAAGATATGCCATTAAATAATCCGCAAGGATTGATATGCAATCTAACCCAACCAAACAAATAAATGTGTTGCATTATTTGAAAATTTCATTTTAACGTTTAAAAAAAATATTTGGCGGAAAATATAGTGCTCTATAATTTGATAGACAATATAATTTTTTCGATCAATTCATCGCCGGAGTTCCCGTGGCTAATGTGCTGAACTGCGAGAGTTTAGTATGTGAGTTCGAACTTCAGTCACCCAATTACATTCACTACTTGACTGATACCCTCGGGGGGAAGCTATGGGTTCAATAGTACTGCAACTGTTCTAGTACGTGAGTGGCTTTATATATACAGGGGTAGGACAAAAAATTTATTTTTACATGGCTTTCTGATTGCAGCCCACCCGTGAAACCCGGCTTTGTACGGTTCCTTTCTTACAGTTTTTGAGGAAACTGTGTTCTCGAGATAGTCATTAAGCTCCGCTGTAATTTTCGAAGTTGAATTCTTGTGATTCTTCCTAACAATCCACATAAGATTCCGACGGTCCCTATCAGACAGTTTTCGCTTTCTTCCAGAGTTTTGCTTTGGCGAGGAGGTTTTTCCTTCTTTCTGCTGTTATTACTTTCGAGACAGTAATCTTTGCTACACCAAATAATTCAGCGCTTTTTGTTACTCTAGCACCTGCATTACGAGCGCCAACAATTTAACCTCTTTTAAAGTCAGATAGATCTGCCATTTCAATGAATTTTGATTAATTTCTTCTGATGATATCTGTTTAAAACAAAAACAATTTTAGTAAAAGAAAAAGAGAAAAATTAATAATAAATAAAAAAACATAAAAAAATAACAAACGTTTGATGGTTTTATAGGAGTTTCAAATCATGATACTAATATTCTAGATGTTTCTATTATTTTGTCCAACCCCATATGTACAAGTATATATATATAGCTCCAGTCGTAACTTGTGGTTTTCTTTGAACAGAATACTTTAAAGTATACAACTGAATGCAAATTATTAGTATTAGATAAGAATACTTAAAAACGTCATCGTGTTAAAATTATTCGCATTGATTAAAGGTACGTGAAGTTATGACTGTTTAACAATCATTATTTTACTCTAATATTAACTGGCCGATTAGCATTGAAATCTGAAGTATATCAGCTTTTCTCAGATCTCTAGAACTGTGCTCAATATCATTACCTATTTTTTCCTGGCATTTGGTTAGGGAGGTGTTAATTCTACCTCCGATTTCCCGTTCCTCTTTACAAGATTATTTAGGATTATACCAATAACTCCAGCATTTTGATTAATTTTTTTTACTCTTCAGCAAGGTCTTAGTATTTGTGTACTTTTTCCTCGGCTTTACAAGTTATAAAGGTCTTCTTTATTAACTAGAACTATATTTGTTTTTTCTCCAAGGTTGTATAATCCGTATATATATATATATATATATATATATATATATATAATAAATCTAATATATATTTATTTCCTTTTTTTATATAATAGCGCGAGCTTATATATTGAGCTCTCTCCATATTATATTGCACTTGGTTCGACACTAACTCACAAAGTGATTTAGTGAAAACCAATACTGTTATAATATATATATATATATATATATATATATATATATATATACATATATATATATATATATATGTGTGTGTGTGTGTGTGTGTGTGTGTGTGTGTGTGTGTGTGTGTGTGTGTGTGTGTGTGTGATTTTTACAATTGAGATGAAAAAGAATTCTTTTCATTTCGGTAAATCCATTTATGGTAAAAAGTTTTCTCTGCACGTGTTTTTAAAAATATATTTATATTGAATATATATATATATATATATATATATATATATATATATATATATATATATATATATGTTTGAATTAAGCACTTCGTCGGAAATTCTCTATAATAATATATAGAGTATATGTTCCTTATTAGTTAAATTCTTAGACAATATATATACATATATTTATATACGCCCACCTCCCGGTGGTTGAGCACTCTGGCGAATGAAATAACGGCTTCCCGCTACGTAATGCTGTTCTCTTCTAACGAATTGAGCACTCCGGTATCTGGTAGCGCAATATGTAAACAAACGAAAGTTATAATGCGTTATAATTTTCGACGAAAAGTTATAATGCGTTATAATTTTCGAGCTGACGTTGGTCGCCTAATGGCTGAGCAGTAAGAAAATAAGTCTAGCGTAAAGTTAAGTTGGTTTTGGTCTCAGCTTGAAGCGTTCTACGTGTCTAGCCACACTGAAGAGTAGAGTAGTGATACAACGAAACAGTCTGTCTTTGAATGACTATATATATATATATATATAGTCATCCAAAGACAGACCATATATATATATATATATATATATATAAGAAAAACCTTTTAAAATCCCTTTGGGTTTTTTTTTGTGATAATATCTATTTTGACAGAACCTTTATTTATTTATTTATTTATTTATTTGTCTGTAGATGCAGATCTAACATTTAAAAAATAAAGGGTCAGCTGAAATAAATATTATAAAAAATGAGAGATTTTTTAAGGTTAAAATTATTTTACATTGTTTTTCTAGCCGGGATTTTGGTTGTCAGTGTGGTGGTCAGTTTCTATTTCAAAATTCCCACCAGTTTCGACCGGTGTGTCCTCTGGACTTCTTCAAATATTTCTTGTCGAACTCGAGAGCCTACATGAAACTTCGAAACACGTCCTTTATTTAATTCACGAGGATTCCTCTATTGTTACTAGCCAGCAGTCTGGATTGAACCAGCAGGTGATTATGATTTCTTCGAAGCTTAGGGAACCAACGACTATAACCGTTACTTTGTGTCCCGCTGGATAGCCCAGATGGAATTTTGGGAACTTATAAACTTAATGTTTTTACATCACTATGAAATACTACATTTATGCATGATTTTTTACCTGAGCTACTCTTAAGATTTTTTTATCAAACCTTTTTGATGATTGTGACAATACAAGAATATTTAACACATAGATTCGTGGATTAAATAAAGGTCGTGTTCCGCAGTTCAACAAGAAACACCTGAAGAAGGCCAGAGGACACATCAGCTGCACAAAGATGAAGAAAAAAGTCCGAAAATCCTGAATGTTGAAAATCATCAAGCTTCGTCTAAGAAATTCGGACAACTAGATAATGGTTTGTTCATACAGCATTTGTCAGCAGGGTCATCTTGCACAATTCCAAGGGGATCATTTTTCCCACCCAGTTATATCTATTCTTGTAGTCGGCTTCATTTGTTTATAATACGATTGTTTCATCCCCGTCACCACATAATTTACACAAGGTGTTCTTCGGCGTATTATCAGGTTTTACGTGGGGATCTATATTTGTGGTCGGGATTAAAGTGTAGTATATATGAGCTTTGCTTTGAAGCAAATTGGCTCCCTCAGCTCTACGGGTTAGAATCAGATTATAACTTCCTCGGCTTTCAAACTGAGACCCAAGTCTCGTCTCTCGTCCTCCCTCGTATTTGTCGGTATACAATTTAGATTAATCAGAACAAGTCTTAGACATATCACACAACTTATAATAACCTGTTATGAGATTATCAAAAACATTGGTGACTATTTCAAGCTTCAATGGCTGCCTCTTAGTTATAAGAGGCCAAACTGAAGCTTGAAATTGTCACCAATGTTTTTGATCATCTAAAAAATTCAAAATAATACAATTACAAAATTATGAACGAGGAAATTAGAAAATTAAATTAGGAAATTAAAATATAAAATTAGGAAATTAAAATTGTGAAATAAGAATTTTGAAATGATGAAATTAAAAAAATATAAACTTAAGAAATAATAAAATTATTAACATACTTATAACGATCAAAATCATCAACTATCTTTAAAATCGATACAACACGCACAAATATTGAATTGAAATATGTTTAACTAAAGCAACCACATTTTGATCAAATCGATCTTATGTTTTTTTTTCCGTTTCCACTAATGCTAATCTATGGCCTAAATTTCAATGTTGAATCTACGTTCAGTTTGGTTGGTTTATTTATTTATTTATTTACGGGCATATCAACTTCATATGGGATATTTACAACCCAAATCTGATTCATTTGTAAATTAATGATTACAATTCTATCTCTATTTTCTATGTTCCATTGCTTTTTTTAACTGCTCTTTTATAAATCTTCACACTTTTATATGGTTTTAAATATTCCTATATAATACAAGTAATTTGCGCCCAGTTATATGGTATCAAGTATTCGTATCTAATTCAAAAAATGTACACACACTTATATGGTATCAAGTATTTCCATCTTATAAAAATAATTGGCACATTTCCATCTAATGAAAATAATTTGCACTTAGTTATATGTTATTAGGTTTTCCTTTCTAATACAAATAATTTGCACACAGGTATATGGTATAAAGAATTCCTATCACATGTAAATAATTTGCACACAATTATATCGTTTCAACTATTCCTATTTAATACAAATAATTTGCACATACACATAGTGTCAAGTATTCCTATCAAATATATCCAGTTATATGGTGTTAAGTATTCCTATCTAATATAAATATTTGCACATACATATATGTTATTAAGTATTCTTGCCGGATACAAATAATTTGCACACAGTTATATGGTATCAAGTATTCCTATTACAAATAATTTACTTACACTTATATGGTATTAAGTATTCCAATCTATTACAAATAATTTGCACACAGTTGTATGGTATCAAGTTGGTATCTATTATGGTATCTATTACAAATCTATCTATTATGGTATCTATTACAAAGAATGTGCATACAGTTATATGGTATCAAGTATTCCTATCTATAACAAATAATTTACACATACTTATATGGTATTAAGTATTTCAATCAAATATTAATCGTTTTCAAACACGTCTATTTGAGCTATAGATTGGATCCTAACAGGGACCATTATTCTGATCAGAGTAAAGGCAATGAAGGTAGTAACTCTCTTCTCCTCATTCCCAGAGCTTCAGAACACATAGAGTTTAGTGTTTTAACCAGGACACAATATTAAATCTGTAAGCTTTTTGTAATATATCAGCAACCTAATTTCACTATTGAGTAATACGAAATTCTTTTGTTATGTCGACACATTTTTTGTTTGTTTTGAGTGGTGTTTCATATTACTATAAAAGCAAAATTTCCCATTACTCCGTAGGGAGATTAAATTTCTTGACCGATATATATATATATATATATATATATATATATATATATATATATATATATATATATATATATATTGGATAAAGGAGAAAAATGAATGAATAAAAAAAATCATTTTTTTTTGCGAATTTCGAGTCTACCTAAATTGTATAAATAAGTTATACAATTTAGGTTCAAATTTAGCTTTAAAAAAGTTAAAGATTTATCAATGAATCTAATTGGCTAAGAAATCGTATTTTTAATATTTTTGGAGGAAAAATGTTCCTATAATTGTTTTGGGTTTTGATCGCCTAAATTTTTGCGGCAAATCAAAGATTGTCGTCTGCGAAATATCTTGAAATTTGACAACTATCGCCAGTGTGTCGGTTGGTTAATAAATACAAAAATACATCTACAAAAATTATAGCTTCTCATGCCTGCATTTTTTTTTTTTCTTTTTTTTTTTCTTGTTTTTTTTTGCACAAAAATTAACACTTTTTTTTAGTATGGAAATCAATTGATTTTCCCCAAACACACACACACACACACACACACACACACACACACACACACACACATATATATATATATAGCTGCCATTGTGTATGTAAATAGATTATTCTTTCTTTTTCCTTTTTTAATATTATTTCATTTTTATTCTGCAAGATATCAGCTGGATAAAATCTGGTGTCTGTTACTGAAATCCGATTTTGACAATGCTGAGGTCTTGCTGGTTTCAATCATTTACTGGATCTCTGAGGACTATTGTCTCCTTTTAAAGGTTTTGACAGTTGTTAATATGACTGTGACCTTCATGTTCCACGAGCTTTCAAGTTCTCTGGTAAGGTCCAGGTAGCTATCAAGGTTTTTGCTATTATCATTATTAATATAATTATTATTTAATCTATCCGTCATTGTTTGTGCGGGGTATCTTCTGCTTCTTTCCTTTGCCAGGTTGAAACCGTGATCTTTCATTTTATCAATAGACGTTCTAAGTACGTAGTCTAGGCAGATGATAAAGAGGTATGGGGCTAATGTATCTCCTTGTAGCACAACTGCTACAATGTCGAAGTAGTCTGTGTCTCCATCCAGGCAGCAGACTTTTACTTTCGTGTATTTTCCTGATCACATAGCGCTTCTGGCAAATACATCAACCCAAGCTGAAACTCTGCTACATAGTCTGGAACGAGCTGATGCTGGCATAGGCCTCCATGTCAAAGCACGGAATACTTATGCTTGAAATCAAAGTGGCTACATCTCCACACTAAATGGTAATTCTCTGAAACTAGTGGACAAGTTCACACACCTAGAAAGCATTATCTCATCAACCGAAAAAGACATCAGCACGCGACTAGCAAATGCATGCTATCGATAGTCTGTCGGTCATATGGAAGGCAGACCTGACCAATAAAATAAAATGCAGTTTCTTCCAAGCAGCGGTGGTGTCGATACTGCTATATGAATGTAGTACATGGACGCTATCTAAACGTACAGAGAAAAAGATTGACAACAATTACAGAAGAATTCTGTCAGAACAAGTCCGGGAGGCAACACCCCACAAAGCAGCAACTACCAACCAACAAGAAGGAGGTGCCCGTGGTGTAGTCGTTATCGCCGTAGGAAATGAACACGGAGATACGAGTTTAAATCCTGGACGAGACTGATTGCATTTCACATTGCACATTGCATTTCCCTTGGGAAAGGTATGAATCCAATTATTCTCCCTCCAGCAATGGGTAAATAGTAGGGCAGACTAGGTTCTTCAGCCTTGGTTAGGCAACTAGTCTAGGAGAAGGAAAACTCTGAATTCAAACCTGTTAAACTCCGCTTAAAAATTGACCTTGTGTCATATCCTGCCCGAGCGGAGGAGTTGGGTAAATAGTACCACCCAACAAGAAAACTATCAAAATTGGGCGGGTGCCACCGTTTTTCAATTTCTATTCCAAGGTCTATGTATATACTTATTTTATTATTTTTTTGACAAACATATAATTATCTGTTGACACTAACATATCAGTTAGAAGGTATGTTTTTCTTTTATAATCTTTAACTGCTATATATGCAATTTATTTATTTATTTATTTATCTATCTATTATTTCATTCTTTTGAGAGTTTTTCATACCAGCACCCGCTGATAGTCTTTCACTGTAGTTTGAATGACAGAGAGTCTCCTCAATTCACCAGGACTCTTCTCAGTATTCTGGCCGATCTTAACAGTGCTGTCATTTGGATGGTCTCCATAAGTGTTCTTATTTCCAATTCTTCCAGTCTCTGTACCAGCCTTTTTGTGATTGTACCGAGCGCACCGATTACAGTAGGTATAACCGTCACTTTCTTATTCTATGGCATTTTCAGTTCCCTAGCAAGGTCCAAGTACTTATCTCTCTTTTCGCCTTCCTTTGATTTTACTCTGTGGTTTGCCGGGACTTCCACAATTTTGCAAGTTCTCATTTTTATTATTATTATTAGGTCTGGTCGTCTGGCTGAGATTAGATAATCTGTTTATATGTCAAAATCCCAGAGGAGCTTGTACGTGTCATTCTTCAGGTAAGATGTTTGGTTATGCATATACCATTTGTTTGAATGGCCAAATTTCAATTTCTCGCACAATTCCAAGTGGATTACTTTGCCTATCCAGTCTAGTTTTATTATTTGATTTGATGGAGGGTAGCGGTCGATTTTTTTACTCGATCAGGGACTAATCTTTTTCATTTGAGATCTAATGGCAACAAATTCGTTCTATACTTTTTCCGTATTATTCATACTGATTGGAATATTACAGGCATCTTGTTTCAATTTTGCTGTGGGTTTCCAGTTTTTCAGAAACCTACAATAACCAGATAAATAAATAAACAAATAAATAAAGGTACAATTGTGGCCCTAACAATTGAATACAGTACAATTTCATTTTTTTTCCTTTTCTTTTTTTTTTTTTTTTTTTTTCATCCTTCTTGTACTTGTTCTTGTTCTTATAATTATCATAATTATTAAATTTTAACGAGTTTCGATGATAGGATAACTGCTGATTTGCGATGCCCATTTTTATATATATATATATATATATATATATATATATATATGTGTGTGTGTGTGTGTGTGTGTGTGTGTGTGTGTGAGTGTGTGTGTGTGTGTATTTTATATATATATATATATATATATATATATATATATATATATATTACATGAAACCTGTGATTGCAGACAAGCTTCCATGCTATTAAATATATATAAAAGCTAATATATATATATATAAAAAACTAATATATATTTACTCATTATATATATATATATATATGTATATATATATATATATATATATATATATATATATATATATATATATATATATATATATATATATATATTCTTTAATTACTATCTCCACCATTCAAAATGCAACTGTCAATGCAGCGAAAACAGGCGTTAATATTTTAAACATCTGTAAATTACAGATTTCATCACGCTGAACTAAAAAAATGTCTTTTTTTTTTCAGCTTATTTAGCCAAGTTAGAGTAGCCTCCCTTGCCCCAGTTTTCGGAGATGCTTTTGACGAAGACCGCTTTATTGTGGGTGGAAAAACTAAGCTAAATTTGTTCAAAGGACCATTATTGATGGATGGAATTCGATCCTCACCGGGTGTAGCCTTATGTCAGACTATAAAGTTAATAGATAATCATTTTCGTATTTTTTGGTTGTTGGGATACGCCCCCCCCCCGACTTTACAATAAGGTAGACGATGATGCTTCACGTAGCGTAATGATTAACCAGCTAGACTAGCTGACAATTGTTTGTGAGTTCGATTCTCACTGGGTGTCCTGTACCTCTATCAAGCAAGTAGTAGTTCTACAATTAGTAGTTGAGGGAAGCCTTTAAAACAAAGACGACTGTTTCTTTCAAAATAAATGATTTTTATTTTGTGAAATGTGCACTTGCCTAGTCGACTGAGGCAGTAGAATACACCTCTGCAGAGGGGTAAGACTCCCCCTTCAACGAGTGTATTGGTAATGACACTAAACAATCTGATGGTGAGGTACCAGTGATGCTGGAGCTTTGGGGAATGTGAAGCACCCTTTTATTGCCATCGCTTCCAGGTCCACTCTGGTACGGAGTGGTAGCACCTGATAGGGTCCTATCTATGGGTTAAATAAAACAAAAGTGCGTACTTATGCAAAACTAAATTACTTGAAATAGAACTGTTTTGATATTTAAACAACGTACACATTATAAACTGAATTGTTCGATATAGAACTGTTTTTAACATTGAATATGTTCTTACGCAAAACTAAATTGTTTGAATAAAACTGTTTAATTATACTAAATAGCTTGAAATAGAATTTTTTTTTTACAATTAAACTGTGTGCTCATGCTAAAGTGAATTGCTTCAAATAGAAGTGTTTATATGTATAAAAATGGATTTGGCATTAGATAACCTACAAAGGTTGATATGCCATAAATCCCAAACAACCAACCACGAACATAGAATAAGCACAGAGTGCATACAATAAATATTTTAAAAAGTTGAATTACCCCGGGGCAAGTGACAACAAATCACGACAAATCCCTAATATACTCTTACTCGTTATTTTTCGTATTTATTTAATTTTCACAACAGTAACTTTTACTCGTTGATGGTTGGTTGGTGTTTTGTGGCTCATCAATCTTTGTGGGTTATTCAATGCTAACTCCCATTTTTTCATTAATGATTAGAAAGCGAATAGTTTGATGGTAAATGGCTTCAAGTATTTCAGTCTAACGCTTATAATTCTATTTAACTTTAGTACGAATAATTCTATTAAATAATTATTATTTGTTTAACTATACTTAAATGGTTTCGAGTATTGCTATTTAACACTAATAATTTTATCTAGTATTAATTACTTGCTTGCACACGGTTAAATGTTTATATGTATTGCTGTCTTCAGTATGGCATTAAACTGCGTCCGATCGTGAGACACTGAGCTCTGGGGAGTGTTAAGTCTCTATTTCATTGTCATTATTCCCAGGTTCACTCTGACTGGGTTATGGTCCCGTGTATGGATCAAATAAATCCATTGGAAAGTTATTAGTATTTGATAAGAATACTTGAACCAACATAACTGCGAGCAAAAAGTCGCTTACCATTTTTTAGTATAGAATAATTTCTAATGAAAAAAAAGTTAAAGAATCATTTTATCTATCTATCTATCTATCTATCTATCTATCTATCCAAAATCAGCTAATAATGTAACAAGACTACAAGTGTTAGTATATATTTATACAGGGTTGTGCAAATATCATTTACTCTTTTAAAAACTGAGCAACTTTTGAGTGAAAGGAAAAAAGAAATATTTCATTTGAGTAAAAAAAAGAAAAGAAATATATCATTTAATTATATTTATTTTGGCATTTGGAAATCACGTTGAATTAAATACGGAATATAATATCACTCAAATTCCCTCAACTTTCAGCTTCACAGAACTTTTTAATGGTAAATGACTTTTGTGCCATCTGATATTAAGAATAGTCATTTGAAGCTATAAGTGTTTACAAATGACTATTATCATTGGTTATTTGAAACTATATAATTGTTAGAAAAAAAATCAACTCGGCAATGAATAACCATACAAGGGTTGACATGTAAAACAAGCCAACAAATTTTATGTTCCACAGTTATGGATCTATCTATCTATCTATCTATCTATCTATCTATCTATCTATTTTTCCTGCTTTCTACGAAGGTCCAGGTATCAATATTTCCGTTTTCTTTTAATTTGGAGTGGTAAAGACCAATATTTCGATACTAATGTTTCAGAGCTGAACTATATTTGGTACCATCACTGGGAGGCTAGCTTCTGACCGGGTACCCTCATTAAACTGACTTTATGTCACATTTTAGCTCCTTAATGGTGGTTAGGAGTTGGATATATATACTTTGACCCCTACTATGAAATTCTCTCTCTTCTCTTTCTCTCTCTTCTCTTTCTCTTTCTCTCTCTCACTCTCTCTCTCTCTCTCTTCTCTCTCTTTCTATATATATATGTAGCTTGCTATTTATCTGGCTAGCTAGCTCAGTCTCTTCCTATCTATCTATCTATCTATCTATCTAAGTTTGTTTAGATACTTGAATATAAGACCTTTTATAAGCATGTTATGGGATGTAGATATAAGAATTCCTAAAATTTTACAGTTTTTTTAGTTTTAGGATTTCTTTTATCATCTTGATTTCAGAAGTGTATTTTTGTCGGAGGAATGATGGATTTTTTTCTGTTTAATTCTTAAAAGTATATTTTTTAAATGAGAAAAAATTGGTTTTATTCCAGAAGCTTCAACATGGGTGGTCGACTTTTACGGGAATATTGCTTTTCAAATTATAGGCTAATCAAAATTAGTTCACCATTAGCAAAAAGTGAATTTCTTTTCAAATATTACTGCTCTAATTATTTGACAAATATCCCCCCAAATTTCACTGGCACACAACAGAGCAATTTTCGTGATTATAATTTTCCTAAAACTTGGTAATTTGTCGCTCAACCCTTACCGTATTTTTCCCCAGAGAAAGATAGAATGTACTTTAATGTTTCATCGCTTTCACTTTAATATCAAAAGCTGGAAAATATAAAAAATCCAATTTTATATATATTTTAAAAAATAATCTTAATATGAACGCAAATAAAAATTGTTTTCAAAAACTATTGTGGTCGGGGGGGGGAGACTGTGTGGTGTTAAGATGAACGTGCGATATTGCGATATCGAACTGAGCGAGTTCAAACTCCCATCACGCTATAAACCTTCACTTTCAGCCTATTATCCATGGGAGAGGCATGAACCCACATATTCCTCCGGCTATGGGTTAAATAGTATCACTCTTGTGCTAAAAGGAGGGCTTTGGTTTTGAAAGACCCAGGAAAAGAGATATGCCATAAAACAAAAAGAAATTAAACCAGTTGAGGAGGAGGGGTGTCTGAGATTTTAGAAAAATAGATAACACAACAGAACATCTTTTCTTTTCATATTGGCATGCGTAAGGCGTACTAGAGATGACAGAAAACACACACAAATAGAAACTCACTGAAATTGTTTGTTTATTAAATCAATAGAAATTATATGCTTGTATTATATTTAACCGAGCCATTGACCTAATGTGTAGAGTGTTCGCTAATGGTCCGGGAGACCGTGGTTCAATCTCAAGTCTAGTCATACAAAAGACTCAAAAACTGGTACTTGATGCCGCCTTGCTTAACACTTAGTATTATAAGGTAAGGATTAAGGGTAAAGTGGAGCAATCCAGGGAATGGAGTAGCGCCCTCCCCTACACCTGGAGCCTTCGGGTCACCCTCGATCAAGATCACCAACTTTACTTCTTTTTTATTATATCTGCATTTAAAATACGTTAGAACTTAAAATTTTGCTTTTGTTTTCTCTGTTTAGATATTTTAAGTACAATTCATTGCAATTTAGTTATGAAATACAATAAAATAGAAAAAAGTTGTTTAAAGAGGCCACATTTCTTTTATTTATTTATCCTATTATATTCTATATTTTTTATCTGATGGAACTACCATATCTATGAAAAGGCAATTTTTTCTTGCAATCTTTGATCATTATGTCTGGCTCATAAACTTTTAATGTCGGTATGAGTAGTAAATTTCCAAAGAGAATGCCCTCATAGTTTCTATGACTTGTTCATGGTATTATACATACCATTTTGCAGTATGGTTACTCAAGAACATTGACTTATCTTCAAAGTCACGGTGATCTTTTAGGACTGTTTTTTTTTTGTCTCATCAATAGATGAGTGGCAATAGCTTATTGATTGAAGTATTTATCCTGGCCGTTGACCAATCAGGTTCCGCCACTAAGCATCTGCTGAATCGCAACGCTGATCCGCTTTCGACTAATCCGCCTTCCTTCACATCAATCATGCTGCATCCTATGGTATCCGTTGCTATATACTTTTGTAGCTCTTATTAAACTTTCCTCCCTCAGAGACTATTATTCAGAGACAAGTTAAGGCCAGATTACTGTTTCAGAGTTTAAAATCTTCGGTTTTATTGTTGCAGGGTTTTATACAACCGGTGTTACACTTGTAGGATTTTGATAATTTGAGTTTTCCTTCTCAGCAGAAAAAAAAGATTATACCTATATTTCGAAATTTTTTTTAAGTTTTAAATTAGTGCAAATCTACATCAACCTTTTTTTAGATTTTAATCAGATTTTCTGGATCGGTCTTTTTACTTTTGATGATGGCGGTAGAATACATCGACTGCATCTCTGCTGAGGAGTAAGACTCCCCCGACAATGTCCTGGATGTTACACTTAAAAATCTAATAGTGAGGCTTCGGTAATGCTGGAGCTTTGGGAATGCGGAGTACCCCTTTATTGTCATCGCTTCCGGGTCCACTCTGGCATCAAGCCGGAAGCATACACGTAAATAAGAACAAAATGAATAAATAAATTCTCAAAATACAAATCTTTTCGTGACCTACTCATTTAAAATATTTTCATCGGACCTACAACAATATATATATATATATATACTCAAACACAGACATGCATAAAATGTTTTATACGGACATCTACCAAACAATCACCTCCCTCATTCTCGAATATATATATATATATATATATAAATATATATATATATAAATATATATATATATATATACATATATATATGTGTGTGTGTGTGTGTGTGTGTGTGTGTGTGTGTTTAAAAACAAGCCATAAAGAGAAATGGTTTACGTGTTATTTTCCTCTGTCGACAAGTGCTCTGAAAACAAAGAAACTTTTTTTCTTCTATTTTACTTTATTTATCTATTTAGTTTGTTATCGCAGTAATATCTGTGTGAATTGCTTGTGGTTAACATCACCGTTTTATTTACCAATGTCAGCAGAGAAACGCGCATGCGCACTAAATGTTTACGTAGATAAAATATGCAGGACACGACTCATGTGGTTTATGGGGCGAGTAAAAGGTTCGATCCTTACAAGTTCCTCTCACATAAACACGAATGTCTGCAAATGTGGAAATATGTCCCAAGCAGCAAATATTCAAATATTTCTAATTTAGTTTCTGTTTGAGTCAGTTTCTTTGTGTACTGGCATACCAAACTTTGCAGGTTATTTAATACCAAAGCCATACTTGGAGAATAACATTAAGGATACAATTTAATCCATAGCTCGCAGGGAATAGGTAGTTTATGCCTTTCCCAAGGATATTAGTCCGAAATTGAAAGTACTTTAAAGTATCTGGTACCGTAAAGCGATCAGTCAATCATTAACTTCTCTGTAATAACGGAAGGATATTTGAGCGAGCGTTTATATATTTGTCTTTGTGTCTTATGGCTGGGCTAAAGAGGAGCAATTTTCGACGAGATAGATATAGGCAAGTATAAGTTGGCGACCGTAGTCGAGGGCGACCAGAAGGATCCCTTTTCAATAGCTACTATACCGAGGTGTAGGGGAGGGCACTACTCCTTTCCCTGGATTGCTCCACTTTACCCTTGATACGTATCTTATAATGCTGAGTGTTAAACAAGAAGGTATCAAGTACCATTTTTAAAGTCTTTGGTATGACCCGACCTGAGATTGAACCCAGGTCTCCCGGACCATTGGCGAAAGGGCATTGGGGGTCGTCACTACATTAGTTACTCGGTGCGAGATTGAGGAAGATACAAATGTCACCTCGCCTCTGATTACCAAACTCCCTCTCTCTCTCTCTCTCTCTCTCTCTCTCTCTCTCTCTCTCTCTATATATATATATATATATATCATCATTATATCATACAGCTAGGACGGATCTCTCTGACCCTCTCTCGCCACCTGACTCTATCGTCCATCGCCCCGGAAGGTCTTCCAGGCAATCCTGTATCGGCACGGAGCAGCTGTATAGAGGTTCTAGCTGGTCGTCCTGCTTTTGCTCGTCCATGTGAACGGAACCACGGGAGAATATCGCTTATGAGTTCGTCTTTACTTCTCCAGCAGTGTCCAGCATGTCTGTTTCGTCTAACTTTGATAGTTTTCGTGATAGGTGGTAGGTATGCTTAGTCCAATGATATATATATATATATATATATATATATATATATATATATATATATATCATTCATTGGACTCAGCATACCTACCACCTATCATGAAAACTATATAATATATATACATGTACGTAGAAGAAAAGATAAATCGGAAGAAAGATATATGTTTGATGGTGTGTTTACTTTCCAACGTGTTTTGACTTCAAGGTTTTTTCTGAATACAAAAATATTTTATCAAAATTATTTTTTGAGAGAAATAATTATGATAGATGAATGTTTTTTAGCAACATCTACAAACCCTGGTGATATGAAGACTTCCAACTGAATAAAAAAAATTAACTATCATAATTATTTCTTATACAAAAAGGATTTTGATAAAATATTTTTGTATTTAGACAAAGTGGAAACCCGTTGGTAAATAAACAAACCATCAAACATATCTTTCTTCCATTTTACCTTTTTTCTACGCACACACACACTCACACACACACACACACACACACACATATATATATATATATATATATATATATATATATATATATATATATATATATATCATTGGACTCAGAATACTGACTCCTGAATAATTGTTATAACTCCCTTACTTTTATAGATTTGTTTTGGCTTCATGCCTTTACATGGTGATTTTGATCAATTTTGCTGGCAGTGTTCATGATAAGGTTCCAAAAACAAAACGTTATCGTGGCTTTTCAGGTGTGAGCAGACCACAGACTATTAGCGAAAGCAGACAAAAAGCTGGACAAATACTAGGACGTTGCTAGAGAGCTGAAAATGCGGTGGAAAATAAAGTTTACAGTGATACTAATCGTAGTTGAGGCTCTTCGAACGGACCCTTATAATCAGGAAAAGAGACACAATGAAGTGGGGATTTGAGGAAGGACAAGGACGATGCAGATCAAAGCACAGCTAGAATCGGCTGTGATGCTTTGGAGAGTCCTGGAAATCTGAAGAGACTTGCTGTCACTTGAACTCCACTGAAAACCATTAGAGTAAGCTGTTGTGTTAATATCAATGGCTTAGTTTTATAGCATATCAACCTTTATTGGCAATTTAATGCTAAATCCTTTTTATACATATATGTTAGGAATATATTTTTGTGAAAGCATTTTGTCGATAATATTTTTGAACGAGTCCGAGCTCTTTTTTTTATACACAGTTACATGCTTCCTAGTATTGCTATGTATCGTTAGCAATTTTATTTGACACTGATTGTTTGCACACAGTTAAATGGTTATGTCATTCGTGAGTTTGTAGATGATTTTATTTAATAAATGTGTTAGAGTCAATTTGTTTGCACACAAGTATTTCAATTGTTTCTACACTGTTAAATAGTTTCAGTTATTGCAATCTAACCCTAATATTTCTATTTAATAATAATCATTTGTTTGCACACAGTGAAAATATTTCAAGTATTGCTACTTGACTAATAATTCTTTACAATATCACTCCTTTGTTCGCACATAGTTAAATGGTTCTAAGTATTGCTATGGATCATTAACAATTCAAATTAACAATAGTCATTTGTTTGCATACAATTTAAATGTCAAACAGTTCTATTTGACTCATAGATAGGACCCTAGTCACATGTTGCCACTCCGGGTCAGAGTGGATCAGGGAGCAATAGGAATTTCCCAGAGATCAATGACTAGAGCCTTCCCATCAGATTGTTTAATGCCATATTCTGGACACTTGTTCTGTTGGAGGTCTTACTCCTCAGCAGAGACGCAGTCAGTGTTTTCTACGGCTCCAGCCAACTTAGCTAGAACTGCTGAGAAAAACTCGCAAGAAATGAAATAATAGTAATGTATATGGATGATATTAAGATGTTTGCCAATAATGAAAAAGGACTTGAAACTCTAAAATAAACTAACAGAATCCACAGGCTTGGAACTGAGGCATGGAATTTGCGATTGAAAAATGAATGATGCTTATATTGAAAAACTATAAAAGTGAAACAAGAAATAGAACTGCCCAATCAGGAAAGTATTAGAAATCTAATAAAAAAAAAAAACTACAAATACTTTGGAATATTAGAAGCAGATACAATCAAGCAAATAAAGATGAAAGAAGTAAGGAAAGGCTAATTCAGAAGAATAAATTCATAGACAGTCTCCTTGTAAGATACGCGGGACCATTCTTAAAATGGATAAAGGAGAACTCAGACAGATCTACCAAAGGACAAGAAAATTGAGGACTTGCATCTGAGAGATAACATAGACAGACTATATGTTTGCTTTGCTTTGCTTTGCTTTTATGGCATATCAACCATGGTAGGTTATTTAATGCCAAATCCATTTTCATACATATAAGTAAAAGTAAAGTTGGCGACCTTAGACGAGGGTGACCCGGCGCTTTTCCATATCCTGGACTGCTCCACTCACCCTTGATACTTACCTTATAGTGCTGTGCTAAGCAAGGCGGCATCAAGTACCATTTTTTGAGTCTTTGGTATGACTCGACTTGAGATTGAACCCTGGTCTGCCTGACCACTGGTGAACACACTACTCATTAGGCCAATAACAATTCAGTTTATTTGACCCCTAGATCGGACCCTATCAGCTGTTAAGACTCCGGGACAGAGTGGACCTGAGAGCTACAGCACTACTGGACCCTCCCTATGAGATTGTTTTGTGTCATATCCAGGACACTCGTTTGGGGGGGGGTCTTACCCCTCCGCAGAGATGCAGTCGGTGTATTCTACAGCTCTAGCCGACAGGGCTACAGATTACATGTGTCACAGATTACATGTGTCAAAAATGAGGAAGAGAACATGTTAGATTATTCAGGTGGCTTCAAAAGATTACAGGAAACGAGTAATCTCCTTATGTAAATCGATGACATAAAGGTATTTACAAAAAATGAAAAAAAACTGGATACTTTGATGGAAAGAATAAGAATATACTGCTGGGATATAAGAATGAAAATTGGCATTGAAAAATGTGCCCTGGTCATTAGGAAGAATGGGAAAAGTGCTGTAGGAATAGAACTATCGAATCAGGAATGTATTGTAACGGTTGGAATTAAAAGTAAGTGGGAATATTGGAAGCGGACATCATCAAACAAGTGGAGATGAAAGAAAAAAGGAAAAGAGTATCACAGATGAATGAGAAGACTTTTCGAACCTAAGCCCAGCAGCAGAAATCTTATCAGAAGGATAAATACCTGTGTAGTCCCCGTTGTAAGATACTCTGGACCAATTTTAAAATGGACAAGAGAAGAACTGAGACAAATTGAGCAAACGACAAGGAAATTGATGGCAATGCACGAGACTTTGCATTGGAAATGGGACACAGACTGATTCTATATATCAAGAAAAAATAAGGAAGAGGATCTGCAAGAATCATTGGGGACTGCGTAGATGCAACAATTGACAAAGTCGATAAATATACAAAAAAAGAGTAAAGAAAGACTAATCACAGCAGTCAACAATGGTGATAACATGAGAAATAGGTTAGACACAAACAAAGAAATCTAGATAAAAAAAATATGAAGAAAAAATATACTTCCAGCGACAAACTATGAAATTGCTCACGCAATGACCTGGACATAACACCCTGAAAAATAAAAAGATTAATCATATTATAAGTGAATGTAGCAAGCAGGCTCAAAAGGAATAATACCCTGAAAAATGAAATGATTAATCATGTAATAAGCGAATGTAGCAAGCTGGCTCAAAAGGAATAATACCCTGAGATATGAAAGGATTAATCATGTAATAAGTGAATGCAGCAAGTTGACAAAAAGAAATAATATCCTGAGATATGAAATGTTTAATCATGTAATAAGTGAATGTTTCAAACTGGCTCAAAAAGAATAATACCCTGAGATATGAAATGACTAATAATGTAATAAGTGAATGTAGCAAACTGGCACAAAAGGAATAATACCCTGAGATATGAAATGATTAATCATGTAATAAGCGAATGTAGCAAAGTGGCTCAAAAGGAATAATACCCTGAGATATGAAATGACTAATAATGTAATAAGTGAATGTAGCAAACTGGCTCAAAAGGAATAATACACTGAGATATGAAATGATTAATCATGTAATAAGCAAATGTAGCAAAGTGGCTCAAAAGGAATAATACCCTGAGGTATGAAATGATTAATCATGTAATAAGTGAATGCAGCAAGCTGACTCAAAAGAAATAATACCCTGAGATATGAAATGATTAATCATGTAATAAGCGAATGCAGCAAGCTGGCTCAAAAGGAATAATACCCTGAGATATGAAATGATTAATCATGTAATAAGTGAATGCAGCAAGCTGGCTCAAATGGAATACGAGAGTATGTATGACAGAGTAGGTTTTGAGCCAGAGATTAAAAATTGACCATCCAGACAATAGCAATATGCACAAATCAGAATTTGTCCAAGAATAAAAGAATAAAATTCTTTAAGACTATGCGATACAAACTGATTACCCAATCTCTGCCAGAAGTCTAGCATTAATAAGAACTCATTATCAGGTGTTTTCTTTTTCCACTCCAGCGGACGACAAAGTGAAAATATAACAAAACGAAACGATGTAGTAATGCAAAGGCCGTGGAACCTAAAGATGATGCTGATATTTATTATGGTTAGAGCCTTTAGAACGGTCCCTAAGAACCTGGAAAAGAGACTCTGGAATCTGGACAAAAGAGGAAGAAACGAGACTATTTAGACCACAGTAATGTTAAAATCAGCTAGTATACTTAGAAGTGTCCTGAAGACCTAAGGAGTGATGCTGTCAAACAGACTTCAGTTAGAAAATACCAGTTAAAACTGCTTTGAAAAACTCGTAAGGTGTAAATTATCAATTTGTTATCAGTTGTAAGTAAATGTAAAGTTGACGACCTTAATCGAGGGCTACCAGAAAGCCCCCGTTTCGATAGCTACTACACTGAGGTGTAGGGGAGGGAACTAATCCTTTCCCTGATACTTAATACGAATAATTTGTATACACGTTTATGATTTCAATTATTCTAATCAATTAATTATATTATTATTGTTATTAACTAGGTTTCACTTAACTATTTCTGTTCAATTATAATCATTAGTTTTACATTTTTTAAGAAGAGGAATCATTGTAAATTGAATTACTATGACCAGAAAATCCGGCAAACACTTACACACGACATATGGAATCACTGGACAGCTGTTTTGACCTTATTAGGTCTCATCAACAGTGTATACCGTGATCTCCACCACTAGAGATCGAACCAGCAACGACTGAGGCACCAATCCATATCGCACACAAGTGACGCCAAATTAAATAGTCATGGTAATTGCGCGGTCAATTAACTTGAATGTGCCTGGTAAGTTACATCCGTACTCTTTACAAAGGACACGGTCACCTCCAGGGCAACGTCTTCCCAAGAGGATTAGAAATACGCATCCGCGTTATTATTATGACCTCAAGGGCAAGGATATAGATCTATATTTTCTTTTTTACACAATAATGTTTACAAGTATTCCTATCTAAAACTCATAATGTCATCACAATTACATGGTTTCAAGTATTCCTATCTAATGCTAAAAATTTCCTCACAGATCAATCTGACCTCATAGATGGACATACTCCAGACCAGAGTTGACCTGGGAGTAATGGTAACAAATTGGCTCACTCCTTACTACACAGGATTACCGAACTGCAGCTTTATTATCGGGTGTCGTTTAGTGTCAGGATTCAAGTTAGAAATGAAATATTTCTTTTTAAAAAAATTTCTTTTTAAAAATACTTCACCTTCTCGAAAAATCTGCTCGACGTGAAAATGACATTCGTTTTATAATGTTATTTTTTCATTATTTTTTTTTTTTTCAAATTTGTCAAAAATCTTAACCCATTTTAAAACCTTTTTTTCTTTGTTTGTTTTTTGCTTATTCTTTTTCTTTCTTTTTTTTTTTGCTTTCAGTAATGTTTTTAATCTTTTTTCCTTTTCGTTTCCTTTTGATTTTTTGTTTGTTGTTTTTTTTTAGTTATTTTTTGTTTTTTGTATGTCGTTTTTTTTTCCCCTTTTTTCTTTACTTTTTTTTTTTTGTATGTTGTTTTTTTTCCCACGCATATCGCATTTGCAACATGCCCGACAAACATTCGTCGCATTCGTTGCCTCATACTCTCTTTTCTTTCTGCTTGCTTCTTTTCCATTTCTGAATTTATTTTCATGAACATTTTACTTTTCTTTTTTCTTCTCTTTTTCAAGTTGAATTTTTGTTTTTCTATTCTTTCCACGTGACTCTTATTTGTAGTAATATTATCTTCCTATTCTTCTTCCTCTTTCTGTTTCGTTTTTATTCAGCTTTCAGTATGTCCTTCTTTCTTTGCCTATCCTTTTATCTTTTCTTTCTTTCTTTCTTTCTTTCTTTCTTTAATAATCTATTATGTTCTTCCTTCCTTCCTAACTTCATTTATTTATTTTTTTATTAATTTATTTAATTATTCATTTATTTATTTATTTCGTTTTTCCTTCCTTCCAGCATTTTTTCTTTCTTTCTTTCTTTCTTTCTTTCTTTATTCATTTATTTATCTATTCATTTATTTATTTCGTTGTTTCTTCTAGAAATTTCTTTCTTTCTTTATTTATTTTTTTCTCCTTCCAGCATTTCTTTCTTTCTTTCTTTCTTTTGTTTGTTTGTTTCTTTCATTCTTTCTTTCTTTCTTTCTTTTGTTTGTTTGTTTCTTTCATTCTTTCTTTCTTTCTTTCTTTCTTTCTTCCTTTTGTTTGTTTGTTTGTTTGTTTGTTTGTTTGTTTGTTTCTTTCTTGTTTGTTTCTTCATTCGTTTCTTTTGTTTTTTCTTTCTTTAATTCATGTTTTCTTTGTTTCATTTGTTTTCCCTTTCTTTCTTCTTATCTTTCGTTCTTCGTTTATTTCTTCGTTTCTCGCTTTCTTCTTTCTTTCTTTTTTTTTCTTGGTTAATTGATAGGTGTTTTATGGTATATCAACCCTCGTGAGTTATTTAACGCCAAATTCTGTTTTTTATATATTTTTTTATCAGTGAATAATTTGTAAACAAGTTGTTAGAGCTAATTTCTTTTCACACAGTTAAATGGTTTCAAGTATTGCAATCAAGCACTAAAAATAATTTATAATATTAATCATTTGTTTAAATTTAGTAAAAATCTTTCAACCATTATTATTTTAAAATTAACAATTCTTTTTATCAAGAATTCCTGTGTAATATAGATAATCTGCACACATCTGCATGGTTTCAAATAACTAATAATAAAAACTTTTTGTAAATGATTGAACAATTCTATTTGACTCAAAGATGAAACTTTTACGAGTACGATCAGAAGAGACCCGGGACTAACAGTAATAAGGAGATACTTTAAAAGTACAAAGCTTCAGGACTCTAACCTCACCATCAGATTGTTTAGTGTCATACCTAGGACACTAGTTGGGAGAGGGTCTTATCTATTTGTAGAGATCCAATCGAAGTATTCATCATCCTAGCTTTCAGGATGGTTTTCTTTCTTGGTTTCTATTTATCTTTGTGCTTCTTCATTCCAGTACTTTTTTCTTTGTTTTCTTTATTTCTTCATTATTTGTTCTCGTTTTCGTTCTATTTTTCTTCTTTGTTTCTTAGTCTTCGTTTAATTTCCTTCTTTCATTCTCCCTTTTTTTTATCTATTTTTTCCTTCACCTTTTTTCCCTGAAGCAAAGTATCCAGTTTTGTAAATTTAATTCCAATTTTTTCGAGAAGCTTCTCCGTTTCAATAAATCTGATCTACTATTGTCAAAACTCTCTTTTTATGATGATGACTAGAAATTCTTTTTCGTATTGGTCCAATCACATAACTCCTAAGAATTAAAAATGGCATCCATAGACATTTTGGCGTCAACCATTTGGTTTTGCTTTATGGCGAAAGAATTTAAAACAGCAAACACTTCCTTTTAAGAAATAAGACAATTGAAAATTGGTTTCCTTTTTTGTTCGTTATCGGATATTCATTCCTTCTTTCTTTCACTCAATTTTTTTTTCTTTCTTTCTTTCTTATTTTGTTTGCTTCTTTCGTTCTTCCTTCCTTTTTTCTGTTTGTCTTTCTTTCGTTCTTTTTCGTTTGTTTGTTTGTTTGTTTGATCGTTCTTCCCCCACTCCTCTCTCTCTCTCTCTCTCTCTCTCTCTCTCTCTCTCTCTCTCTCTCTCTTTCTCTTACTTTCTTTCAACTTTTGTTCTTTCTTTCTCGCTTTGTTTGTTTGTTTCGTTCTCCCCTTTTTCTTTCCTCTTTTGATTGTTTGTTTCTTTCTTTCTTTTTCCTTTCTTTCTTTCTTTTTCCTTTCTTTCTTTCTTGTTTTGTTTGCTTCTTTCTTTCTTTCTTTCTTTCTTTCTTTCTGTCTGTCTGTCTGTCTGTCTTTCTTCTGTTCTTTTTTCTTTGTTTATGCATTCGTTTTTCCTCCCTCTTTCTTTCTTTCTTTCTTTCTTTCTTTCTTTTATTCATTTATATATTCTGTTTGGTCGTTCGTTCTTCTTTTACCTAATTCGTTCTACTTCCAATCTCTTTCTCTTTTTCGTCCATTTGTTCATTTTTCCTTACTTTTTCTTTTTCTTTTTTTTCTTTTTGTCTTCTTTCCAACATTCTTTATATCGATCATTTTTTCCTTCTTTCTTCCTCCTTTATTTCATTTATTCATCTATTTCAATCTTCCTTTCTTTCTTCCTTCCTACCTCCTTCATTCCCTCTTTCCAACTTTCTTTCTTTCTTTCTTTCTTCCTTCTTTTTTGGCAGATGCTATGGTACCTTGGTTTTAGACTCCATAAATGGAATCGGTGTGACGACCATAGCTGTTTGTGCTCCTTTTGCACTAATACACATCGGAAAGTCATTAATCCAGTTATTCTTTCAAGCTACGACTAAAAGTATTTGGGCAAACTTGGGAATTTTAAAAGGTAACCAAGTAGGAAAAGGATAAATTTGTATTTTTGCCCAGTCGGCCAGAGCTGTAGAATACACAGACTGCATCTATGCAGAGGAGTAAAACTCCTCTAACGAGTGTCCTGATATGAAACTCAACAATCTGATGATGAGGTTGCAGTAATGCTGGAGGTTTGGGGAATGCAGAGTACCCCTTCATAGTCATCTCTCCCAGGTTCAACTCTGATCTGGCGTGGTAGGGCCCTATCTATGGGTCAAATAGAACTAAAATGCGTACTTGAATTAAAATGCGTACCTGAATTACTTGAAATAAAACTGTTTTGATATTTAAACTGAGTACTTATGCTAAACTGAATTGCTTGAAATAGAACTGCTTTGTGACATTGAAACTGTTCTCACGTTAAAATGAATTGTTCGAATGAGAACTGTTTTGATATTTAACTGTGTGTAAACAAAAACTATATTTATACTATATACTAAACTGAATTGTTTGAAACAGAACTGTTTTGACATATAACAGTGTGTAAACTAAAATTATACTTATCCTAAATTGAATTGTTTGAATTGAATTTGTTTATGTGTATAAAAATGGATTTGGCATTAAATAAGCTACAAAGGTTGATATACCATAAAACTCAAACAAACAAGCAAGCAAATTTGAAATCAAAGTCAAGAATTGGAGTAAATGACACAGACGATGTTGTTTTTCTTTTCTTTTTCTGGGTTGAGATTCCCAGCCATATTTCTTTGACTTTAGAGATCAGTATAGAGAGGTTTATTTTAATTTTTGTAAGGGATTTCAAGAGGAGCTCCAAAAATCTAAGAGTATAAAATGAACAAAAAAAACTATATGATTTAACAGATGAACAAAAAAATTATTTGATTGAACACGTCCTCAAAATAACCAGATTCTACGGTTTACAAAACCGTCCAGTCGGCTATAGGTGTAGCAGAGGATTAAGAACCACCAACAAAGAGAGCCCAGTCGGCTGGTGAATAGAATACACCGACTGCATCTCTGCAGAGGATTTAAGACCCACCCCAACGAGAGCCTATTCAGCTTGGGCTGTAGAATACACCGACTGTATCTCAGCAGGGGGTTAAGACCCACCACCAACGAGAGCCTTGTCGGCTGGAGCTGTAGAATACACCGACCCGACTGTATCTCTGCAGAGGAGTAAACCCCCCCCCCACCGAGTGTCCTGGAAATGACACTAAAAAATCTGATGGTAAGGCTACAGTAATACTAGTGATTTGGGGAATGTGGAGTAGACCTACATTGTTATTGCTCCCTGGTTCACATCAACAACTTCATATCAACGACTGGTTTGAAATCAGAGTTTTCTTTCGCCTAATCTGGTTTCCACACCAATGTTAAAGAGCCTAGTCTGCCCTACAATTTTATCCATAGCTACCCAAAGTAGCAAGCTCGGTGTGAAATGTAGTTAGCCTTGTTCAGGATTTGAACTCACGTCACTGTATCCATTTCCTATGATGATAACCATCAAGTTACGAGCGCATATCTGGCATCGGCATTGCCGCTTAAAATTAGCCATAGTTAAAATGCTAACTCTCCTTCTAGAAATCCAGTCACTCATTTAAAAAAAAGTCTGGAAAACTCATTGTTAAATTTCTAAAAATGTACATATGATAAACAAAGACCCTTAGTGCTTTTACAACAACATACCAGTTTTTAAAAAAAACTTCCAAATCTAATATAATAGTTGTTTCTCGATTACTTTTCATTGGGTGATCGATATTCACAGATTCGTGAAAAGCTGGGATTTGAATGCTGATTTCACAGAAAAAAATCTGTTGGTTGGAGCAGCACAATCTTCCTATCGTCATTTGGCCAAACTGAGTCCAAGACTAAACTAAGCAAATACCAATATCAATTTCTTATACTTAGTCTGTGACTTGATTTAGTTGTATTTTTGTTTTTCAGCACCAGACATCTACGTTCGATCTCAGATAAAAATCCTGCTGAGTCACACAAGAAAATGACCGGAAATATTACTAAGCAGACCGGAAGTGGGTTATTTCTGACTGAACAAGTGAACTAATCTCTCTCTCTCTCTCTCTCTCTCTCTCTCTCTCTCTCTCTCTCTTTTGCGTTATTGGATTTTTTAAGAAAGTTTTTCTTTCGGTTTGGTTCTGAACCGAGTTACTTTGCTTTCCTTTTTTCGCTTTATATAATATATATATATATATAAATCGTTCATCAAAGCAACATCTGTTTAATTTAAGAAATAAATATTTCTATATTAATATCAAACACTGTTTTGCTCTAGTCGTAAACAAGAAACGCAATCAAAAAACCGACCACTCGCAAGTGGCATTTTGATCATTCATCAACCCAAAGTTTACCCTCACTAAAAAAATAAAAAAATTAAAAAAAAGAGAAAGAAAGAAAAAGAAAGAAGGAAAGAAAAGAAAAAGAAGCTAAGACCCTGATTATTTGTCAAAATTTCTGTGACGAAACTTGATAATTTGAATTTTGATATCTTTAGAATATTCCGACAATCGTCTTCAACTTTATTTTAATATTCGTTGTATCTCAGAAGTTGATAAAGACATTCGGTTTATAAGATAAAAAAATTCACTTCGAATTGTCCAGTAGAACACATCGGATAATGAATATAAGTATTTGGTTAAATAGCTTCTGAGTGAAACTATCTGGAGGTTGTTGGTTCAGTCCTAACTACGGGTAAATAAGAAAGAATACTTACTTTAGCTTAACACTTGGACCCGGCTAGGGTAAACGGAATTAGAACAACCTACTCAAGGGTATTAAATGAAGAGTTCGATTCAAAGTTCCGTGTTTGCTCCTGATTTCAACATGAAACATCTTAAGAAGGTCGAAATGCTGTAAGTATAATGATCAAGACAATATTCTGTATACACTAAATGGTAATAATAAAACTGGAACAATAAAGGTATATATATATATATATATATATATATATATATATATATATATATATATAAAGAAAAAATCACTTTCTTGGTATCATTATAAATTTATTTCAGGTTCCAATAAATTTTTATAAGTCCAATTTATAACTCAGATTGGACGTTGAGTGTTGATGTATCGTTAATCCCAAATTAATTATAAATCAATAGCCGTTAGTATTGAGCACTCATATTGGATACTCCTATACCTTGGATTTCCTCCTTATATATAGAAAAATATATATGTATAATCTTGTGAATTAAGAGTATAGCAAAGAAGACAGAGAATGGTATTAATTTAAACTGTTTTTTAGCATCTGATTTCAGAAGTGTGAAGGTTTGAACAGAGTCAAGGTGGAGCAAAAGATATCCGTAGTTTTCATTAACAATATCTCCGTAACTACCAATCAGGAAGAGGAGATTATCTGTGCCAACTTTGCAAATCCTTCACTTGTCCTAATGAGTGAAATGTTTATCAATATCCCGCGAGACCGACGTTCAATCCCACGTCTAGTCAAACCAAAGATTCAAAAACGGTACTTGATATCGCCTTGCTTGACACTCAGCATTATAAGGTAAGGATCAAGTTTAAAGTGGGGCAATCCATGTAATGGAGTAACGCTTTCCCCTACATCTCGGTGGAGTAGCTATTAAAAAGGAAGCCCACGGTCGCTAAAGTTAATTTTACACCGTAAAAGCATACGCTTGTTGTACTAAAAGTAACGCCTGTTTCAATGGACACATTGTCTCTATTTTCGGAGTTGACGCAACTATACATATGAAGCCAAAATGTGTTGTTATTTACGAAGCATTTTGCTTCGGTGTGTCACAAGGCCAAATGAATAAAGTAGCCAATGAGACTTGAACTCAGTCCTAAAGGTCTGCTAATTTAGCGTGCTAACCATTACACCACCTGAGGTACCCAAGCCTGAATGAGTAATGAATGCACAATAGTTAGATATTGGCTATTTAAAAAAAATCAGACATTGAAAATTGTTTTTTTATGATTGTTAGTGTTATATGACGTGTGGGCCTTGATTAAGCTCATAAATATACACTCGTTTTCCTTGGCGAATGAGAGGTGAGCTCGTGGTGTAATGGTTAAAACCGATGGTCTGATGAATCATAGTATGGGAGTTCGAGCTCCAGTCACTCTATTACGTTCACTTTCGTACAAATACCCTTGAGAAAGGTATGAATCCCCTTATCCTCCCAGCTATGGGTTAAATAGCTTTACTGCTATTATTATAGCTTTACAACTCATATATTCAATATATACGTAAAACCAGGATTTGGCATTAAATAACCAACAATGGTAACTTTACTAGTTTCGGTGGTCGCGTTGAGTAACAGTTATCGTCTTAGATGTCCGAGAGTCTCGAGTTCAAATCCAGATCGAGGTTATTTGTATTTCACATTCATGTTAATGCCCCAGGGAAAGGCATGAACCCATCTGGTATTCCAGTGCTTTGGCATTAAATAATCCACGAAGGTTGATATGCCATTAAACGAAGAAACCAAACCGTGGCGATTGAAGCACAACTTACTTCTTGAATCTCTTTTCCTAATTACGTGACTTTTTATAGAAAACTAATATCTGTAACAGAGTTCAGGATGGAATAAACAAGAAAGATTTTAGAAATAGGTTTTAAAGAGATTTACAAACGCTTACTTCGCATATTACTGGAATATCAAATGGAGGCAATGAGAAATTTCCCAACTCAGAGTAATTAGGGTTTACTTGGAGATGCACAAGTCCTCTCAAAGTAATATGCAACTAGTTGTACTAGGTTACCTGGTACACATAGCGAGAAATGAACCCCGATTTCATCTATTATTACAAATTCTACCATTCCCAGCCAGAGTGGATATGAGAGAATTTGGAATGAAGGGGTACTCTACACCATGCAGAGATCTCCACCAGATGCAGTTTTCCTGTCATATCCGGACACCTCTTTTTGTGAAGGATGGGTGTCTCACCCCTATCTCGTGGATACAGTCAACGTATTCAAAAACCTAATCTTGACGCAAGATTTACCCATAGTCGGTTGTGGGTGAGGATTAAGGCCTGGATTTTTGTGTAAAAAGTAAAGAAACTATCCAAATTTTAATTTTGGTGGCCAGTTCTCTTCTCTATGCAGTTAACCATCCGGACATCTCCGCCTCAGAGAACAGAAGTGACAGGGAATCTATGACCTTCCGGACCCATTAGTGGATTTGAATTATAGAACCAGACACCCAAACGCTTTCTTGCAAAAAGCTATATCAAATAACTCATTGAAATGTTAGTTTTTTTATTAGATTGATAAATTTTAACGGTATGTCAACTCGTTTGAGTTATTTTATGTTTACAGGTTAGGGAATTGCGCACATTGTACTTTTATATTTACATTTATTGAGTAGTCCCTTGCGCACGGTTATATGATATCAGGTATTCTTATCCAATACAAACAATTCATAAACAGATTTATTTGACCTGTTTATGGGACCCTAACAATTACTACCACTCCAGATCAGAGTGAGACGGGGGAATCATATAGGGCAATAAAGAAATAATCTACCCTTCCAGAGTGGAACCTTATAACCAGATGTAGTTTAGTGTCATATCCAAGGCATTCTAATTTGGTGGGGATACAGTAAGCTTATTCTAAGCCCTTTTTTTTAAATTGAGTCGTATAGATTAATTAAATTTCAAATAAATTAATAATTTGTAAAAATTCAACAAATTTAAGTTGGGACTTCAGGAGAGTGAACACTGACCAGTTATCTGTCAATCAATCCCACCGAATGTTCACAAACACTGGTGGGAGAAGACATTATTGTATCTGACCAAACAGACATGAGTAAATATAGTGTCTCAACTGAGGGTTCGGTATATGGCTGCCAATATCCTCTGAGAGCTTGGGCACCTCAAGTAGTGTAATGGTTAACAAGCTGGATTAGCAGACTATTGTTAGTGAGTTAGATTCTCACTGGGGCTTCAAAAATATCAAACGTTTATCATATCTAACAATACACAGAAGGCACAGATATGTATAAAGCGGCGATAAATAATAAGGATATAAAATTTGATGAAGTGTTATTTCGTGGATAATAACCCGTTTCTCATAATTCATTAGAGGGGGTGTCTTCGTGGTGTATTGGTTAAAGCGATGGACTGCAGAATCGTAGTACGCGAGTTCGTACTCCAGTCGCACTATAACGTTCACTTTCGGGCAAATACCCTTGGGAAAGGTATGAACCCCCTTATCCTCCCAGCTATTGGTTAAATAGTACCACTACTGTTCTTCTGGGAGAATGGCTTTGGCATTAAATAACCTAAAAAGAGTTGATATGCCATTAAACAAAGAAACCAAACCAAACCATAATTCATTAGGTTATTCTCTTTAGGAATAACCTAACGCAGAACATTCGGAAGGAAACAGAACAAGTCCATTGATATACGACATTTAATTGTACACAATACGAGGTGGGAACTTAGTTCCCTCTTCTAGGCTATACAAAAGTCACATGCGTTCAAGGAACGAAGAGAAAAGTCCATACAGCAATCCCAGGTCGATTCATACCAAAGACTCATAAAATGGTACTTAATGCCACCTTGCTTAGCACTCAGCATTATAAGGTGAGGATCATGGGTAAAGTGGAGCAATCCTAGAAATGGAGTAGCGCCCTCCCTTACGCCTCGATGTAGTAGCAATCGAAAAGAGAGCCCTCGGGTCACCCTCGACTGAAATCGGTAACTTTACTTACTTCTCAGGTCTAGAATTTAAAATATGAGAGCCCCATGTGCTCACCGGAAGGGGTAAATTACCACGTTTGCTCTTTCAAGACCTATTCGTGAAAGAAGCTGATTTCCTAGTCCATCTAATCACGTGACCAAAAAGGACTCATGACGTTGGAGAGATCCTCACACACTGTGACAAATGAAATCACTCCCTTTAGTCTCCAAACAAGTTAATGTATTTACTCAAACGTCCGCCACAGGGATACTACGTCACAAACTTAATAATTTTATGAAATAATGTCGGTTTAAATTCAAGGATTTCTTTTTTCTTGGCTGGTTGCTTACCAAGGCAAAAGAAACGCTTCCTTTTTTTATTACAAAAAAAGATATTTGTATTTCAGCTTTGGACTTTACAGAAGATTCATTTCGCACTGATAAGATTTGAATGACTGACCGCGCCCAGATTGGATCGACAATTCAGAAATCAGAGTAGATAGTCATTTGCATACGACGCTGATAGCGTAGCGAGGAAAAAGGAATTTGGCTTTCGGTTTCGTCTTCAAAAGGTAGACAGGGTATGCTCTCCCTACCCGAGGTCGGGTACTGAGATCAGGTATCAGTGAACAGCATGCGTGCGTGCCATCACTGTCTTTGGCGAAGGTTGACGTTTGGAACTCTGATGCAATTTCCACGATTTTCCTTAAAAGCACAATATCAAATGATGGCCAAACTTACACTATGCTACGAGGGAGAGAGAGAGAGATGGATAGATAAATATACAACTAAACTTACTCTAGTTTCGTTGAATTGGTTCAATTTCAGGAACGTAGAAGCTACGATTCCTTGGATATTTGCCAAGAAAATCAGCATTTGAGTTTGTTGCTTTTGTATTCGACAATTGACACATGACACAACACAGATACACACATTCTATCTATCTATCTATCAAACAACAGTCTGTCGACGAAGAATAACAATATAGTTATGCGTGCATGTGGAGGTGGAGGCGCACTTATCGTAACGGTTATAGGGATAGGAAATGGATTCTGGGACTCGAGTTCGAATCGTGGACGAATCTGTTTACGTTTCACTTTGTGTTTGGCATGAATCCACTTCCTCTCCCTCTAGCTATGGGTAAATGGTATGGCAGACAAGGCTATTTAACTTCGATAAGACAACCCATCGAGAAGAAGAAAAACTCTGAATTCAAAACAGGTGTCCTGCGTTTAAAAATTGACTTTACATCAAATCCTGTCCGTGGTGGAGAGGTTAATGGGTTGTGAGTATATATATATATATGTATACATTGATATGACCCGAGAGACGTGAGTTCAGTCCTTAGACGTGTCATACCAAAGATTTAGAAAATGGTACTTGATGCCTCCTTGCTTAACACAGAATTATAAGGGACAGATCAAGAGTTAGTGGATCAATCCAGAGAAAAGAATAGCACCTGTCGTATTTATTGGAAAGGGAGTCTTCGGGTCACCCTTGACTACGGTCTGCCAACTCGGCTAACATATACGAGGATCATTAAATAAGTTTCCAGACTTTTTTTTTGTATGGGCACTTTTATTGATAGTACACACATGAAACTCTAGTCCCCTTCGAAATAATCTCCTCCGGCTGCAATGCACTTGTTGTATCATTCCAACAACTTCTGCGCGGCCCCATAGAAGTCCTCTTGTGTGAGCGTGTCAATGACCTTCGTCACAGCCTCTTTCATCTCAATTGTCTCATAAACGACAGCCTCTGAGCTTAGGGAATAACCAAAAGTCACAGGGAGCAAAGTCTGGACTATCAGGAGGGTGATGAACTGTCTTGATGCCCATCTTGGTCAAATAGTCTGTGACAAGGATGGAGTTGTGGACTGATGCATTGTCCTCGTGGAAATGCCACTGACCCGATTTCAAGAGTGCTGGACGGAATCTCTTTCTGAACTCCCTTAAAACCTCAACATAGAAACCCTAAGCCTAACCCTAACCCTTTGGCCAATTAACTCTGGTGTATTGACTTCCTTACTCCTCCCACAACTCTCATCATCCCTCACAGACTCCCTGCCTTCCTTGAATCTCTCATGCCACTCAAAAACTGATGTTCGTGTGACGGCAAATTGACTAAAATCCCTAAACGGGACTTTATTTTCGCACGTGTGAAGACGGGGCAGGTTGGCACTTGATCCCCTACAGAAATAAGTCCTGTTCAGAGTTCTTTTCTCAGGCAGATAAGAACTGGCATATTACGTGAGGGAATAATTTAGGGCCAGACTGGCCACCGCTGGCAAAGGGGTCCAAAATTTCACACTATCACACACCCACCAGGCCACTAAACTTCTTTCCCTTAGATAATTGAAGAATACGGGCCTATAGGTCTTAGTTGTAATAATATTAATATTGCTACAGTCGGCAACTCCGGTTTCCCGTGTGATACTTTAGGAATTAATAGGACAGTTCTAAGCAAGATAATGTAAGGCGAATAGAAGCTGAAAGGAAAGCATGGAATAATAACATAGACCACATGGTAAAATGAAAATACATAAGTTCTTTACTACGGTTATATATATATATATACGTTCAAAGTGTCAAACACATATAATAGGATAGTCCATGAATATAAATGTCTTTTCTTGGCTTTTATCCTTTTTCAAAGAGAGAGAGAGTGGTAACAAAATTTGGGTGTAAAGGGAAAATGTCCCAAAGTTACTTATCTTATTTTTTTGACGGGGTTCCACTGGAGAATTTCTCTTCTTTCACTGGCTAATAGACTTTGTACTGTTTTTAATGCTGGCTTGAGAGACTCAGGTCTCTCATGTCTCAGTCTTTTGTCTTTAGCCCGGAGTGAAATGGCTATCGTCCGTCTGCCACGGGACTTGCTCAAAAACTCCCTTTTTTGTATTTACTTCCGCTGAGGGGAAGGGAACCCCACTTCCGTTTGAGGCTCCCGCCAATCATTTGGCTTCATTTTTCTTTCCCCTTCCGATGTCCGGCGACCCAAGGTCACTTAAGTGCAAACATCTGCGTGACCCACATGTTCTCCTAACGGTCACTTTTTGACTGCTAGATAATTTTAGTTCAACGGGGGGAGGGAGTATCATTCCCACCTCCTCGTCTCCGTGAGCCATCACGTGACACCTCCCCGCTTAAGAGAAGAAAGGGAGATGAATAGAAATATCATAGAAAAAAAAAAGGCAATTCAATTCACTGTTCTTTCTCCTTTTCTTTCACTTTTTTTTTTTTTTTTCACTTTACTTTTCTTTCATCCCCTTTCTTCTTCACGCTTTGACGAATTCTTTCCTTTTCCTTTTTTCGTCCTTCCTAATTTTCTCTATAGGGGAAAACAATTTCTCTTCTCTTTCTTTCTCTCTCTCTCTCCCTTTTCTTTTTCTTTAATCTTGTTTTCCTTTCTTTCTTTTTCTCTCTCGGCTTTTGACCATATCATATTTCAAACCTTGAGGAGGTAAGCCCTTCTTTCTTTCTTTCTTTCTTTGTCACTTTTGACGACTTTATAACTTTAATTGTCAAGCTTTGGGGAGAAAACTTCCTTTTCTTTTCTCTCTTTCCCCTATTCGTCACTTGTTGACGAACCACTTTCTCGTCCATCTCATATTTCAACATTGGGGACGAGAATTCCTTATTTCCTTTAGTTTCTCTCTCTCTCTCTCTTTCTTTCTCTCAACAACTATGAAAGAATATTCTGCTACTACATTTTCGTGGGGCGTTAGAGAAATAAACTTGGGTACTTTTCTATTAATTTTTCTAAGCCCTCTCTCTCTGAAACAGACAACTGGCCTAATTTTTCCTCGAATTTATTCGGCATTGCCGAGTTCTCAATTTTTCGAGGTTGGCCTTCTTGGCGGACATATCTCTTCAATTTGTTTGTATGACACACTTGTGTCTTCTTCTTTCCCTCGTTGGTATCAATTCTGTATGTCCTCTTGTCTATTCTCTGTGATATTACGTAGGGACCTATATATCGTCCACCACAGTGGGGTCCTTTATTTGATGATAGTAGCAGGACTTCGTCGCCTTTTTCAAATTCTTCCTTCTTAGCCACTTGTGAGGGTCCTCTTATTTTCCTCTTATCCTCTCGATAAGTATTAGGGAATTTACTCCTAATACTCGTTGGACCTTCATCCTTTTTCTGACGACTGGTCCTTTTATCTTCTTGTTTATTGAGGGGTGGAAGGTTCGCTTCTTTTCTTTCCACCCTCTCACTTTGCGAGCGACTGTGTCGTTTATATCTCGCACGTGGCTCAGCCGCCATCTTGTCTCCATGCTGGGCGTTCGTTCTCGCCATCTTTCTTTCTTCATTTATGGCGCTTATTTTCGCCATCTTTTTCGGGTGACACTTTTTAGTTTTTACTTCATTTCCCAGTATGAGGGAAATTCCTTTCATAGGTAGTTTGTCTACCACACCAACTTTAATTGGTCCATCTTTCCACTGGGACTTTAGGGTTATTTTACACAGCGGTATTTTTACCCTCTTTCCGCCGATACCCTCTATCATCACAGTCTCACGTGTTGCTTCTATTACCCTTTTAGGTAATTTATTTCGTAAAAGTAACGACTGAGATGCTCCGGTATCTCGTAAAATTGAGACTTCCACTGGTCCTCCGTGTGGGCCTCTTATCATCCCTTTTTTCGTCCAAGGTCGATAAGACTTGTCTATTCTAGCGGTCGTGACAGCTCCCTGTGGTTTTCTCGGCTGGGTCTGGTTTCTTTCAGGACCTTTTCCTAGCTGGCACCTTATGGCTATGTGACCAGCCTTTCCGCATTTGTAGCAGATCACCGTTCTGCTGCTACTTTGGAAGGTCCTTCTATTTTCTTCCTCAGGTCTTAACTCAGCTTTAAACTTCACTCTGTTTCCCGTGAAGGTTTTTTCCTTTGTCTTTCGGTGTGTGAGGATGTATTCGTCTGCTAGTGCAGCCATTTCATAAGTCACGTCGGTTTTCCTTTCACTTAGGTGAACCCTGACTTCTTCTGGCACACAGTTTAAAAATTCTTCAGCTAATATTAGCTGCCGGAGTTTCTCAGCATCTCCGTCTATCCTCTTAGAGTCACACCACTTATCCAGTGCATTCTCTTTTTCTCTCAGAAATTCCACATAAGACTGGTTTTCCGTTTTTCTCTGTGTTCGGAATTTCTGTCTATAAGCTTCTGGAACCAATTCGAAGCTTTTAAGAACCGCTGCTTTCACCAAATCATAGTCGGCGCAATTTTCTGTGGGTAGAGTAGCATACGCTCTCTGTGCTTTTCCTGTCAGCACAGTTTGGAGTAGCATCGACCAGCATTCTTTCGGCCATCCAAGATTTAGCGCAGTTCGCTCAAAATGTGCGAAGTATCCGTCCACGTTGGCTTCTTCAAATTTGGGGACTAGCCTCGCTTGCTTCGTTACTTCGAAACTGTCATGGCTTTCTTTGCGTCCTCTTATTGCCAAGTCGACTTCTCGCAGCCTTGTTTCTTGCTGAATTTTTACTTTCTCCAGTTCCATTTTATTTCTCTGTAGTTCCATTTGTGCTTGTATTTTAATTTTCTCCAGTTCAATTTCTTCTGGAGTCATTCTTATCATTTCCGTTGGTAGCTCTTCTAATACTGCTTCCTCGAACACATTTTCGTCCACCATGTGCCTTGCTATTTCTCTCACGAGTTCATGCTTTCTCATAGAATTCTGAACATTTAACTCAAGCTTCTCGCCAATTTTTATTATCTCGCTTTTTCTCAGCCTCTCCAACTTTTCCATGGAGGGTTCTTTTAAAAAGTTCTCTATTTTGTCCATTTTTTTAAGAATTTTTCCAAACAGTGATATCAACAAGTAATTTGACTGTTTCAACAATATTCCTTTTTTTCTTTCACGGTCTCCCAGGGTAGATTTAGACGGCAGGAATTGTCACACGACTACTAGCAATAAATATTATTTATAATATTAAATCCCGGACGTGAGCCCCCATTTTATGTCTGCATGAGGTCGGGAATTAAAGATTGAAATAATTCCCGGACGAGCCCCCATAAAAGGTCTGTGACGGCAAATTGACTAAAATCCCTAAACGGGACTTTATTTTCGCACGTGTGAAGACGGGGCAGGTTGGCACTTGATCCCCTACAGAAATAAGTCCTGTTCAGAGTTCTTTTCTCAGGCAGATAAGAACTGGCATATTACGTGAGGGAATAATTTAGGGCCAGACTGGCCACCGCTGGCAAAGGGGTCCAAAATTTCACACTATCACACACCCACCAGGCCACTAAACTTCTTTCCCTTAGATAATTGAAGAATACGGGCCTATAGGTCTTAGTTGTAATAATATTAATATTGCTACAGTCGGCAACTCCGGTTTCCCGTGTGATACTTTAGGAATTAATAGGACAGTTCTAAGCAAGATAATGTAAGGCGAATAGAAGCTGAAAGGAAAGCATGGAATAATAACATAGACCACATGGTAAAATGAAAATACATAAGTTCTTTACTACGGTTATATATATATATATACGTTCAAAGTGTCAAACACATATAATAGGATAGTCCATGAATATAAATGTCTTTTCTTGGCTTTTATCCTTTTTCAAAGAGAGAGAGAGTGGTAACAAAATTTGGGTGTAAAGGGAAAATGTCCCAAAGTTACTTATCTTATTTTTTTGACGGGGTTCCACTGGAGAATTTCTCTTCTTTCACTGGCTAATAGACTTTGTACTGTTTTTAATGCTGGCTTGAGAGACTCAGGTCTCTCATGTCTCAGTCTTTTGTCTTTAGCCCGGAGTGAAATGGCTATCGTCCGTCTGCCACGGGACTTGCTCAAAAACTCCCTTTTTTGTATTTACTTCCGCTGAGGGGAAGGGAACCCCACTTCCGTTTGAGGCTCCCGCCAATCATTTGGCTTCATTTTTCTTTCCCCTTCCGATGTCCGGCGACCCAAGGTCACTTAAGTGCAAACATCTGCGTGACCCACATGTTCTCCTAACGGTCACTTTTTGACTGCTAGATAATTTTAGTTCAACGGGGGGAGGGAGTATCATTCCCACCTCCTCGTCTCCGTGAGCCATCACGTGACATTCGTTTCATGCAAGACGGTCGAAAAACAGTCTGAAGCATTCCATACGTTTCCAAGTTTAAAACAGAATTTCGTTGCCTATCGTTCTTCTAAAGTGTCCTCACGTCCAGATTGCATCTTTGAAATTCACCAGCTGTGACAATCAGGCTTTAGTAGAGTGTATTCCAATTCCTGCTGGAGCTGTTCATTTGAAGCTGAAATCCTAAAAATTGGTCAGTCATCTCATAAGATGTATAGCAATAACATAGTGAATTTTCAAAAGTTTACGACGATTTTAAATGCCTGTACAAAAAAAGTCTGGAATCTTATTGAAGGCACCACGTAAATATAAGGTTCCATAAATAAGGCGAAACTTTTTGAAAAAAGGTAAAACATTTTTCCTTACGTGTAAACTCTGCATTGTTTGGAATTGATATATACAAAAAATTATTTCAATCTCGCCATAATATTTGCTTTGAGGCTATTCAAAATGGCCGCAAATCAGTGTGCTTCCAGTTTGAACAGAGGTCTGTCATCAAATTTTTGCTGGCTGAGAAATGCAAAGAATATGTGATGTGTCCGCAGAAGCATATTATGGCCAAAAATGTTTACAAATTGACGAAACATAAGTTTGTCATTACGATCTTAAGTCCAAAAGACAGTACATGAAGTGTTAATACATTGAAAAAGTTCTGGACGCAGTGGTCAACAAAGAAGCTCTTATTGACTGTCTTCTGGGGCATGAAAGGACCAATCACTATTGATTTCCTTGAAAAAGGTGCGACTGTAAACAGTGCTCCCTATAGTCAATTCTTTTGGAAAAAGTCACCTAATTTAAAGAAAGACCCTTATATATATATATATATATATATATATACTCTCCCCTCCCCTTCTCTCTCTCTCTCTCTCTCTCTCTCTCTCGCTCTCTCTTTATGTCTCTCTCTATATATATTTTAATATATGTATATATAATGCTAAAAATGGGTTATCAATAAATTTTCATTTTAATTGAACAAAACAATCTTTAGACAATAGAAAAGGAATCTGACTTTCACTTTGTTGTCTAAAAGGCAAACTGTATATTATCCCAGCTCGTATTCAAATGACGGTAAGCACAGTGTCACATTTTCTGTAATATCAAAAATTATACTTCCGTAACATCCAGAAATTCGAGGATCAAAAATGCTCTAACGTAAAATATTCATTGAGTTCTAGATTCGCCAAGAAATATTCTCCTCAGAGCATGACAATTTAAATGCATTACTCTGATAAAAATCTCGCTATGGTGTGCCTTTATGTTGTGTTATGGTTACGTGCATTAAAAAGGAACATTTCAGCATTATATATATTTATATATATATACCCACTTGCCTAGTCGGCTGGAGCTGAAGAATACACTGACTGCATCTCTGCAGAGGGGTAAGGTTACCTCCCAAAGTGTCCTGGATATGACAGTAAATGATGGGATGGTGAGACTCCAGTAATGCTGGAGCTTTGGGGAATACAGAATACCTCTTCATTTCCATCGCTCCCAGGTTCACTTTGACCCGGAGTGGTTGCACTTGATAGGGTCTTATCTATGGATCAAATAGAACTGCTTGACATTTAAACTAAATGAAGACAAATGACTAATGATAAATTGAATTGCTTGAAATAGAACACACACACGCACACACACACAAAGATCTTTTACACAAAAAAATATATCATTTAATTTAAAACAATACATACGGCTATCAACTTTCTTCTTGTTAATACCATATTTGGGCATATCAACTCTTTCACTAATCTTATCTTTTCTCATAAAAATCATAACAATATTCTGAATGTTCCTGTGTATCTTTTAAAAGTTCCGCTTTTTTATTCGTCTATAACCATTTGTTTGCCCATGGTCAGAGGATATCAAGTATTCCTGAGTATTATTTTGATGTTGTTTTTTTTCGACTGTTTTCATCTTTATAGTGATATGTTAAAAACACGACGTTTCGGCCGTCGTATCCTCCGGCCTTCTTCACATGTCCCATGTTTATGTGAGTATAGGAAATATTCAACCGGGGAAATCATTTTCAAAGTCTGACTGTTGATCAAACAAGATGTTCAAGAACTTATTAAGATCTTATTCAAATAATGACGTCATTGTTTTTGCACGCCTATCAATCCGAAAAGCTTCATGAGATGTTTCATGAGAAGCAAAGCGTAAAATCCAATGGTGTGAATTATTTTTTTATATCAAACTGCCACTACTGGAAAAATTAAGTCGGACTCATATACTCTAACAGTCTCCTACACATGGAAACACCAATGTTGACTCACCAGCAAAGAATTACATTCATTCTCTAAAAGCGAACACCGGATGCCGTCAGGAAAACTTACCGCAAGCGATGAGTGATAGGAACGGGTGGTGAGAGAGAGTCAGGGGAATCCTTGCTGGCAATACCCTTTGATGATTATGGTGTTAGTGATGATGGTGGTGATAAATACGATATTTATTAATAAGTTAGTTGGTCGCCTGAAACATGTTTATTAGCTAAATGTTGATGCGAAAGTATTATGTAATTAACATTTAAAAGAAAGCTGTTAACCAAAAAATAAAAGTAAAGCGGAGACAAAAAGATGGAGCAAAAAAAGCGGAAAAGGAACAAAAAATAAGAGGATAAAAAAATGAAGAATAAGAAAGAAATTAAAAGAAGGAAAATCAAAGTGAATATAGGGGGATTTATAAAAAAATCACTAAATCTTTTATTTATAATCCCGAATTAAGAAAGAGAAAACTACCAAAAAACAGATCTTTATTGAAATATTGTTTTCACATAAAATTACAACCCCAAAACTATATAACAATATAACTTGTGTAAGGGAGAATTAATTGAAGGTAAATTGAGCCAATTTATTACAATGACTAAGAACTAAACAGAATTCACCGAAACAATTTGATTTATAGGAACGATTGCAGATTAGACAAAAAGTAGTTGGTACAAATACAACATTGAATGTATTAAGATTTGATTTCGTATTTGCACCAAATGTTAGTAAAGGCTAAAAATTAATAAAATATGATTCTGGAAAAAAAAAACAAGGTTAATTGATAGTCTAAATCTTTCTGTGTTTGTCTTATTGAAAATTTAGAAGAACGAATTAAATTCAAAACGGGCTCAAACTTATGAAAAGATGATGTAGTACAAAAAACAATGTAACCAACTAAACGTATCAAATGCTTGTCATCATCCAAAGATACTAAAGTTGCATCTATGAGTAAGGAATTCTCTTCCATGGTCTATTTTCAGCGTACCAAACGATTAATTCGAACAAGTACTTATCTCAATTATACAAAACAAATGAGCATTCGATTAGGAATTATTTGTTACTTTTTCGCTTTTTTAAGTTAATCTAATTCGCATTTTCTTTTTTTTTCTTTTTTTTTTTTTTTTTTACTTTTTTATTTCAAGTTAATTTAGTTTGCATTTTCTCTTCTTTTATATTTCTTTAGATTCTCGCCTTCAGTAAAACTAGGTTAATCTTAGCATCTCTGTTTTCCGACTCAGTTGCTAAGTTACGCACATTGAACGTCTTTAATCAAAGAAAAAACATGCAAGTCAGCCTCTCGCGTATTTTGGAGGAGCACAGCCAGTGAATTGTGAGAAGCTTTCACATCGTGTTGATCTTCAACCTAGATACTATCGTATTGATAGTATATAATGATTCTTTATGAGCTCTGCGATTTATATTTAAATATATACGTTCGAAAGGTGTGGAAAGAAACAAGAACGGAAATAGTAAACAAAGACACCCAGTGTCTCAACACAGGAATGTTCTTGGCGTAGGTAAATGTATGCTTGTTCATTTGTTGCGTCTGACTAGTCGGTTGTGCGTTCGCTTGTGTGTGTACTCAAAACGCGTGTGGCTATTATTTTGTGTCTGGGTGTCAATGTACAAAGTCTCCATACATACACACATCCATCCATACATACATACCAATGTTAGTTTCTTTGAGCCACAAGGGCAAAAGGAATTGAATGAAGTTACAAAGCTTCAGTAGAGAGATATAACCTGCCTTTAAAATTAGCATTCAAATTCATGATTTTTGCCTATAATCGATGAAAATTCGTAAAAATTGCAAAAAACTATACAATTCAATAAAACTGCCCAATGTATAAAGTTAAAGATTCCCAACCTGTGGCACGCAGACCACATGCCGTACTCGAGATCCAACGATGAAAAATTTCGTATTACTGCACAAGCAAACCTGACTTAAAGTCAAGTCAAACTGAAAGCACCGGTTCGCGCTTAATTAGTAAAATTAATAAGTGCTAAACCTGTTGATACTATTTACCTAACCCCTCCGCTCGGGCAGGATATGACACAAGGTCAATTTTTAAGCGGAGTTCAGCAGGTTTGAATTCAGAGTTTTCCTTCTCCTAGACTAGTTGCCTCACCAAGGCTGAAGAATCCAGTCTTTCCTACTATTTACCCATAGCTGGTGGGAGAATAATTGGATTCATACCTTCCCCAAGGGTATTAGTGCTATGTGAAATGCAATCAGTCTCGTCCAGGATTTGAACTCGTGTCGCCGTGTCCATTTCCGACAACGATAACGACTACACCACGGGCACCTCCATAAACCTGTTGATCATTTAAATGGATGACTTCTTATTAAGGGGTTCTAAAAGCAATCAATAGCCTTTATTCTAGGACAAAGCAAGCTTATTAAAAAAAACAAAACAATTAAGAAAATGAAATTATGTAGAATAACTAGAGAAGCTTAGATAATCGTATAAGTTCAATAAAAAAGGTTCTTAATAAGGGATCGCCAACTTGTGGGTCGTATCCCACTTCTGATTCTCAAGGCCTGTCCGTACAGAACTCCACCAACTTTCACAATTATTTCTTCGCCTTTTCGATTTAAAGAAGTATCATTACTATTGCAGAATCATTTGTCCTTCTGTCAACTTCTTCATTTAACTCTGATATTATATATTTTTGTTGAGTGCTAACAACATCAAACATCTCAATGAATTATTATTGTTACCTTATTAATATTGCTGGGTTTTCCGTCTTTGTAAGATCACGGCCCCGAACAGAGAAGTTGGGGAACGCTGGTATAAGTAAATACTTTCTGCCATTTAATAAGCTTTTAGTACAAGGCCTGAAGTCGGAGACGCCAAGTAAGGATCGAACTCACTTACAATTGACTGCTAACCTTGCTTCTTAACGACCACGATGCGAAATGCCCCAACGAGTATTCTGGATATAACCATTTGATGGTGAAGCTCCAGCCGTGGAGCTTTGTGGAAAGTGGAAAATCCCTTCATTGTCATTACTCTCAGATCCACTCTGACCCAGAGAGATCGTACCTGTTAGGTCCCATCTATAGGCCAGAAAGAAATATTTGATTTTTTTTTCAAAAACCATTAAAAACGTGTGGCTTTTTCTACACACACTTTGAACACTACAAAGTCACCATGTAGGTAAACCAATAGCTCATTTATTTAATTGAACTGTTTGGCCCGTATACGTATATATATATATATATGTGTGTGTGTGTGTGTGTGTGAAAATTCTTTTCGTTTTTTGTTTTGGTTCAAAGAAAGAAAAAATAAATAAGTCAAAATGAATAGGTCCAGGAAGAAATTTACATTCTTTTAAGAATTATTTATTTCGATTTTACATACGTGTATGTTTCCAGCTTGTTGCTTTCTTCAGAGAATATTTAGTAATTTACTAGGGTTTAAGACATTCTACTAGCAAACCTACATGAGTGAGTCCGAGTTTCAATAGGTTCCCCATTCATATGGCCTTGTGCTTCCCCTAAGCAAAAAGTCTTATAGATTACTAAATGTTCTCTGATGAAAGTAACAAGCTGGGAACATGTCTCTTAGTGGACCTATTGATTTATATATATATATATATATATATATATATATATAAGATAAAGATGTCCAATAGAAAATGAATTGAGAATGATTAAATTTGAGAGCTTCTTAATCCCCCGTAATCCACAAGAGGCACATTTATAAATATATAAGAGGATTCTCAACAATCTCCAGGGGTGCTTAAATTTATGATGATTTATAAATTTTAAACAGAGCAAATTTTCCAATCACTAAAAAAGGGAAATTAATCCGACGATACGTAAATATAGAAATATGAAAAATAATTTTTCTTGTTTTCTGGTTTTACGGCATGTCACCCAAGTTGGATTATTTAATGCTGAAATCAATTATATATTATTTAGTGCCGAAAACAGTTATATATATGTAACTAATCTTGATAGAGAAAAAAATTTCATTGTAATAAGATTTCAAGTATTTCAATCGAATACTAATAATTTTTAATATTCAGCGGATGAAAATAAGTGTTTCTACTCTGAATAAATTCATCCTCTGAATACTTTGTATATACGCTCCCCCTTGGGGGTTGAGCACTCTGGTGAAGGAATTTTCGGCCGCCGCTCGCATAATGCAAAGCTCTTCGAAAGAATTGAGCACTCTGGTTGCCGATAGGGTATAAAAATGTAAACAAACGGCTGCCGCTGTTACTACATAATACCTTAAAAATTCCCTTAGCCAAACGTGGTACGCTTGTTGGCCGAGCGGTCTGAGACTTAGTTTAACGTATAGTTGGATGGGTTTCGATTCCGGCTTCGAGCGTCCTACGTGTCTAGCCACACTGACGAGTTCTGATATAACGAAAGAGTCTGTCTGTAGATAACACTATATATATATATATTACTTTTTATCTTTGCGACACCTTCTCAGTTGGTTATAGTCATGAAAAGGAGATAGAATTATATTTCTTCTCAAGGCTTCTCAAGACTAAAAGATTGTTTCTGGTCTCAGAATGCTATGCAGCTGAAACAGAAAATACTGAATCCCAAAGCTTGTGTTTTGACCATTCTTCTCAATTCCAGCGACACCTGGACCATATACAAGACTAAAAATCGGATTTTTTTTTAGCGATTTCATAAATAGTATTTGCGATTTACACACACACACACACACATATATATATATATATATATATATATATATAAATTCACACGAGGTTGAGTCCCAACTTGCCAATTGATAATGTCTTCCTTCTGCATGACAATCTTCGACCACACACAAGCGTGAGGACAAGGGAGACAATCACCACATTCGGGTGGATAACTTTACTGCATCCTCTATATTCACCAGATTTAGTTCCCGCAGACTCTTATCTCTTCGGACCCTTGAAAGAGGCAAACATTATGCCAGTGATGAGGAAGTGAAAATTGCAGCGATGAAGAGGCCTAAAGAACATTCAACAGAATTTTACGGCTCAAGAATACATGCTTTCATTCGAACATGGAATATTGCTATTGAGAGAAATGGTGACTATGCTGAGAAGTAGGGATGTGATCTATAGAAAACCAGCTTTTATTTTGATATATGGTGCATATTCCTGCATCAAAGAAAAAGGTAAATGCAAAATTGATGCGGAAGATTGGACGCTTGATGTCGGAAATAAAATGAGTTGACACTTTCCCATTCACTTATGAAACCGAAACGTTCCATTTGCAAAGGTGAGCAATCTTCAGCAACAAAATTTATTCAAATTATACAAAAAATAAATAAATAAATAGATAAATAAAATAGATAATTCAGCTATTTGCGGGACTTAAAAGTCACTCGTACGATCATTCTTAATCAGTTGATAATTAGTCTAACATTCCTGTTGTAAAAGATGATCGGCAATGTATAAATTATAGGAGGAGTTGGCACTCTCTCACAGGCCGAAAGAGTCATCATTATATTAGAATCTCTAAATAGCTATTATGCAATCAATAAAGCATATACTTCTTTTTTTTTTTTTGGTCGAACAGTGAAGTCCTAAAATTACCAACAATTCTGCTATCGGCCTTATTTAGTATTCTTTGGTTTCTTTGTTTCATGGCATATCAACCTTTGTAGGTTATTTAATGCCAAATCTATTTTCCTAGAAGAACATTAGTAGTACTATTTAACCCATAGCTGGGAGGATAAGGAGGTTCATACCTTTCCCAAGGGTAATTGCCCGAAAGTGAACGTAATAGGGCGACTGGAGTACGAACTCGCGTACTATAATTCCGCAGTCCATCGCTTTAACGATTACACCACGAGGATAATGGATAAGTAGGTGTCTGTATAACACCTACGAGCTGTAAGCGATGGTTTATTTGAAATTTAGAGACATAACTGTTCTATAAAATGATTCAGAATTAATCTTATTTGGATTGTGGTTCGAATGGTTGTTTTGTTAGTTTTACTGTATGTCAACTCTACTTGGGCAATTTAATGCCCAAAATATTGTCTTTTAAGTATTCACGTAGATTCAACTAACAAATTATAACCTTGAGCAAATAATTACAGCCTCGAGCAACTATTATTAAAAGAATAATTATCACTAGTTTATGATTTTAAGTATTCGTATCAAATACTAATTATTTTCAACAAGTTATGTTTGACTCATAGAAGAGACCCTTACCAATCCGAAATTGACCAAGCATGCTCCACATTCCTCAGAGTTCCAAAAATAGAGCCTCACCACCCGATCCAGTTTAATATCATAACCAGGACAGCCGTTTTATGAAAGTCTAACTCTTTTGTAGGAGATAGAGGGACCGTATTCGAGACCCAATTGACATGCTGTTTTGGTTGGAAGTTTAATCTCCCAATCAATGGAACATTCGGTATTAGAGTCGTATAAACATTTTCTCCTAATTATGACACTTAACTGCTTTTGATGGAGAGGATACAGTCCTGAGCTTTGGGGAATGTAGAGTAACCCTTTCATTACCATTACTCTCAAGTTCACTCTGACCAGGAGTGGTAGAGCTTTTTAGGGTCTAATCAATGGGTCAAATAGAACTGTCACAATCATTTACTAAGGATTATTATTAGCCATTAGTATATGAAACCACCGACCTGTGTTCAAATTGTTCGTATTAGAAAGGAATTACAAATGTTAAATAGCAATACTTGAAACCATTTTACTGAGTGCAAACAAATGATTAAAATTGAATGGAATAATTATTGCTAAATAGCAATAATTGAAAACATAACACAGTTTGAAAACTAATGATTAATTTAAAGAATAAAACCATTAGTGTTAGATAGGAATGCTTGAAACCATCTTAAGGTATTAAGAAATGATGAATATTTTATAGAATTATTAGTATTAAATAGCAACGCTTGTAGCCATTTAACTGTATGCAAACAAATAATTGATATAAATCGAATTATTAGTGTTAGATAGCAATATTTTAAACCATTTAACTCAATAAAAGCAAATGAACTCTACCTCGTCTAAAAATATAGTGACCCGCAAGCTATTCACTTGCCAATCACATTCATACACAAGCGCAAACGAACACACACACACACACACACACACACACACACACATATATATATATATATATATATATATATATATATATATATATATCCAGATTGCGTAAAGTCAGTCTGGTTTCGATTCCACATAGAATTTACCGTTAGATAACTCATAATGCTTAGTATTCCTTAAAAGACCAACCAACCAACCTTTTATACTCAAACAAAGGAAACTATTACAGTATGTAAATTGTTAAACACTTCCTAATAGAATATAGAGCTCTCAAAAGAAAACGCTTTTCAACGCAAATGATATGAAATTTCAATGGCATTTTATCCTTCTTGAGACAAATAGAAGCATGCCAAAAATTATAAATTTTGTCAATAATATGAAGTTTGAGTTTAAATCAGTTTTTTTTAACATTAAGGGTTTTCGGACTATTGTCTTTATCTTTATTGTTATTTCCACAACGTTTCGGCCGATATGTCCTCCGGCCTTTTTTCAGGCGTTTGTAGAATTCGGGAACCTTCACGGAACTTCGTCCTTTATTGAATCCACGGTGGTCGCCTGTTCTGATAACCGGGTACAGGTGTTAAGAATTCCTGTATTGTTACAAGCCTGCAGTCAGGATTGAACTTGCAACCTTCAGATGATTGTCTCCTTAGAAGCTTAGGGAACCAACGCCTATCACCGTTACGCTGTGTCCTGTTGGAAGTTATAAACTTAATGTTCTTACTTGACAAGGATTACTACTATTATGCATGATTTTTTCCTGTGCTCATATTCTTATTTTTATTTTTCTTATTTTCTTTATTTTTATTTTTTATTATTTTTTTTTCATCTAGTCTTTTTAATCACCGGTTCCCATATTGTATTCAACTCTATACTAGGTCTACTTAGCAGGTCATTGTAGCCCAACATATGTGCTGATTCCTTAAGGTGTCTAATCCTCCAATGTTCAGCCCTATCAATTATTTCAACTTCATCCCATAAGGGCAGATGATTTCCCTTTTCCTTCTATATGTGGTTCGCCATACCCGAATTTTCGATCTCACCTCATACTACTGCTCTCCGATGTTCTTCTAGCCTTACTTTTAGTAGGTGACCTGTCTCACCTTTGTATATTTTACCACAACTGCAAAGGATGGAGTAAACACAGTTCTTGATCATGTTGAATTCCGTTGATGGCTTGACCCGGAAGAGATATCTCCGGAGAGTTGAACCACTTGTGAATACTGTCCTGATGTCATATGGACAACGTATCTTTTGGATCCTTTCAGTTAGTCCTTTGACATAGGGAAGACATTGTGATTTTTCGGGTATTGTCCTCTATCCTCCTATTTAGGTTTCTTGAAGCCGATGTTAAGCACTCTGGGTAATTGTTACGATGGAGGTTATGTCTCAGACTAATCATTTCTTCTTGATATTCATCAGTATCGCTAATAATGGTTTTTGCTCGATGTTGTAAGCAATGGACTATTCCTTTCTTTGTCGTATATGAATGATGGGAGTTGAAATAAAGGTACTGTCCCTTAAAGGTGGGCTTACGGTATGCAGATGACCTGAATCCTTGCTCTGTGCATGTTACTAATACATCGAGGAAAGGTAATTTGTTGTATTGCTCTTTCTCCATTGTTGAACTATATAGATGGTCGGATTGAGTTCACGTGATCAAGTAATATCAGAACATCGTCTTGATGAGGCCAGAGAATGAATCTACGTAAGCCTACCTTCACCGGACAGTATCTCAATTTCAACTCACATCATCCATATACGGTAAAGGCGACCCCTATGGATTCAATAAAGGACGTAGTTCGAAGTTCCGTGAAGTTTCCAGAGTTCGACAAAAACCTGAAGAAAGCCGGAGGACATATCGGCCGAAACGTTGTGGAAATAATAATAAAGATGAAAACAATAGTCCGAAAACACTTAATGATAAAAATAATCCAGCTTCGTCTCAGAAATTTAGACAATTTTTAATCAGTTTTTAGATATTTTTCATATAGTAAGTACGAGGTTGAATGCTATTTCCTTTAATGTACGTTCATTATTTTGTTCCTTACGAGTTTTTCATGCCAGTTTTAATTGGTGGTTTTTCATTGAAAATCAAATGACAGCCAGTGTCCTCAGTTCTACAAAACTCTCCTAAGTAGTCTCGGTGATATCAACAGTTCTCTGGTCTAAATAGTTTTGATACGTTTAAAAACCGAAACATCTACCAAAAAACTATTCCTTTACAAATTATATATATATACCGGGCCATTGGCCTAATGAGTAGAATATTCGCTAATGGTCGAGGAGACTGGGGTTCAATCCCAAGTCGAGTCATACCAAAGACTTAAAAAATGGTACTTGATGCCACCTTGCTTAACTCTCAGTATTACAAGGTAAGGATCAAGGGTAAAGTGAAGCAATTCCAGGCAAGGAGCAGCCCCCACCCCTACACCTGGGTGTAGTAGCTATCGAAAAATGAGCCTTCAGGTCACTCTCGACTAAAGTCGCTAACTTTACACAAATATATATATATATATATATATACATACAACAAAATAGGATTTAGACTCAGTCGGCTGGGGCTGTAGAATACACCAGCTGCATCATTGCAAAGGAGTAAGACTCCCACTCCAACGAGTGAGCTGGATATGTTTTTTAGCAATCAGATGGCAAGGCTCCAGATTTGGGAATTGTTGAGTACCCCTTTATTGTTATTACTCCCAGGTCCACTCTGGACCGGAGTTGTTGTAACTGATTGGCTCCTATCTATGGGTCAAATAGAACTGTTTGATATTTAAAGTATGTGAAAACAAATGACTAATGTTAAACTGAATTATTTGAAATAGAAATATTTGATCATTTAACTCTGTGTAAACAAATGACTGATATTTAATTGAATTGCTAGTATTAAAAAGCAATGCTTGAAAATATTTAATTGTGTGCAAACAAATGATTAATAAAAATGGAATTATTTGTATTAGATTGAAGTACTTGAAACCATTTAACTCGGTGCAAAAAATTATCTCAGGCTCACTCAATGTTATCTACAAAATATTTACAATTAATATATATATATATGTGTGTGTGTGTGTGTGTGTGTGTGTGTGTGTGTGTGTGTGTGTGTGTGTAAAGAGGATTTGGCATTAAATAACCTACAATGGTTCAAATGCCATAAACCCAAGTGTACCACTACAGTCCTTCTGAAGGGATGGAATTGGCATTAAATAACCTGAGAAAGTTGATATACCATTAAATGATAAACAAACTGAAGTCAAATAATGGTAGACAAGCAAATAGAAAGATATGCCTAGCAAAAGAAAAGTATAAACACTGAAATAAAACGTGATATATAAACAGACAATAATCGTTTATTTTTTGCTCTATAAACAGCGATCATTGCTTTGTCAGTTGGTATCTTCAACCGTCGTATGTGGAGCGTCTCTCAATAGACTTAAACGTTTATATTTGCTTATCTCTTCGTTTATTTGATTCCATATGAGACAAAGGCCTCTTATATATAGAAAAAAACGCCAAATGATCCCGGAAGGTAGAAGTTAACTTCCGGCAATACTCAAGGGGGACATCTTCCGGTCGATATGAACCATTTGGGTGGAGACCACATTGAAGGTAGCAAAAGATGTACTGAAAGCCAGGAATTATCTCGGCCGTGAAATGTCACGTCTTTATCAATTGGCCGCTTGTTCAAAAGCCATGTTATAACATCTGTCAAATAAAACACACATTAGTTGTTGAATGGTTATATTTTACTGAAAGGCATTTACGATTAAATAGACAGTGAGGATTAGATAAAGATGAAAATTTCACCCACAAGCATATACAAAAGTGTGCGTATATATATATATATATGATCCAGGGGAAAAATCCAAGGTGTGGGAGTATCCAATACGAGTGCTCATTTCTAACGGCTATTGATGTAATTTGGGATTAACGATACATCAGCACTCAGCCTGTAGAGCTGAAAAAGATAGAAAAAAACTATAAAAGATATATATATATATATATATATATATATATATATCTTTTACAGTTTATATATATATATATATTAGGCACACTCAAACGCGCAGCTCTTTCGGCAGGATTTCGAACTTGCTGACTGCATCTTCAACAGCAGGGTCACGGTAGGTCCCTTAAATAAGACGAAAAACTTCAGCCACTGGTGAATGACTTGTTGTGTAGTCACTCTTTCATTTCCATCACTCCTAGGTCCACTCTTATCCGAAGTGGTGCCACCTGTTATGGTTCTATGTCAGGGTCAAATACATCTGTCAGAGAATTATTCGTACTGGACTGGAATTTCTGTCACCACATTATAGTGCAAATTACTTTAAGTTACTTCAAGCAAACAAATGATTATTATTGAATAGGAATAGTTACAAGAAAATATATAATTGTTTATGAATTATTAGTATTAGATATGAATACATGAAACCTTACAACTGTGTTCAAACAAAGGCTTAGTGTAGACAAATGTTAAATCAAAAAATGATTGCAGTGAAAAGCAATACGATTATAATGAAATATTTACTAATTGATCAACAGTCGGCATTGAATAGCCCATAAAGAGTTGCCCGTGGTGTAATGGTTATCGTCGTAGGAAATGGCCACGGCGACGCGAGTTCAAATCCTGGACGAGACTGATTGCATTTCACATAGCACTAATACCCTTGGGAAAGGTATGAATCCAATTATTCTCCCTCCAGCTATGGGCAAATAGTAGGGCAGACTGGGTTCTTCAGCCTTGGTGAGGCAACTAGTCTAGGAGAAGGAAAACTCTGGATTCAAACCTGTTAAACTCCGCTTAAAAATTGACCTTGTGTCATATTCTGCCCGAGCGGAGGGGTTGGGTAAATAGTATAAAGAATTGAAATGCACTAAAATAAACTCCACAATACCACAGAGTGAGAGAGGGAGAGAGAGAGATAGATAGATAGATAGAGAGAGAGAGAGAGAGAGAGACAGCTATATATAGCAGCAGCAGCAGCTTCATACTCTCACTCGGGCTCGCCTCGAGCGATTTGTCGGGTCCATGGTGGTCCTTGCCCCCTGACAATTCCTGCTTTGCAATGTCGAGTTTATTGCCGGGCGCCTGGGGTGCCCATAATATGACGGATTCCGAAGGGACCAAGTATTTTTGTGTTATAGCCACTCAAAGTCTCAATTTGTGTGTAGCTTCCACCTAGCGGCACTAATGAGACTTTAGACCCCCCGTTGTAACTTCGCCGTGGTAACAAGCTGACGAATGCAAAACTCTGTTAAACATACACCAAACATACACTGCGTGCTACCTAATGGTAGCACGCAGTCTCTGGGAGAAATAAAAGGAGTATCGAAACATGAGACGACCGTCAACGAGACAAAAATAAGCAACTTATCACAGTTAGAAAGAGAGCGAAGACATAGACCTTAGATTTCATCTGGTTTTAACATGCTTGTACACTGGGTCTAACACCCCCTTTAGGGTACCCCAAAGTTTGATGCTCGTAAACTTTCTTCACCTTATATCTTCGAGGCTCGTTTTCTACTGATGTCTTCACCTGCTTACGTCTCGTCGTCAACTCTCGAAAGGTCACAATTTGTCCTCTCACTTCTGCCTGTTGTGTCGGGAGCAGAAACAACTTCGGTTTCCGGTCATTCAGCGCATGCACACAAGACTTCAGACCTCTGGTTTTTCTTTGTCATTCTTAACTACAACGAGTTCCTCAGCTATACTGTCATTCGGCGACTACTCTCTGCTTCATTTATCTATTCATTCAATTTCCTCGGAGCCGTTCAATTACGTTCCACCCACAATAAAATGATTATGTGTCACATCGTCGCTTGGTGAGAAGTCAGTTAAATACATCAAAAGGGGTTGCCAACACGGTTTCCCTTGATTTCTCTTTCGCCATCCATACTTATCGTCCATAGGTCTTGCAAGGCCCTCCAGAGAGCATCTAGTATCAACATAAAGCTGATAAATATAAATTCCAGCTGCTCGACCAAAACTGGCGTGTCCATACGAGAACGTTAATTGTGAGTTTGTCCTTACTTCATCAATAGTACCCAACATATTGGATGGTTTGTGTGATGGGAGGTAAGTGGCCGTGAAGCTGGTATTTTGAAGGATACTGCTTCTATGAAAACCGAACGCATCATCCAAGTGTAATTCAAACCCAGCTTTTTGACAGATATTGCGTTACTTATTATAGTTCTTATATTATTATTATAGTTCTTAAATAATGACATTAAACTAAAAAGATCATGATACGACTACGTGTCAAATAGATCAGTTTGAAAATTATTCGTAATCGAAAGGAATACTTAATACTCTATATACGTGAGCAAATTTTTGTATTAAGACTATTTACTCGGAGCTATGATTGTTGAATGAGTATTGATATTAGTTACCCAAGTTAAATCCAGCCAAGTTGGCTGGGACGGTAAAATACACCGACTGCATCTCTACAGAGGGGTAAGACTCCTTTAACCAGTGCAATGGATATTTTACTATACCATCAGATGGCGACACTCTATCCCTGGGAACTTTGTGGAATATGGAATACTCCTTTATTGCCATTGCTTCCAGGTCCACACTGGCAATCCCTAAATCTCCATAATAGGCTCCCATCTATGGTTCAAATAGAACTGTTCGACATTTAAACTGAGTTCAAACAACTGACTTATGTTAACTCGAATTGTTAGAAATAGAACTGTTAGACTATATGACTGTGTGTAAACAAATGACTGATATCTAATTGAAATATTTGTGATACATAGCAATACTCAGAACAATTTAACTGTGTGCTAACGAATGTGCAATGTTGAATATAATTATTAGAGCTGATTAGCAATACTTGAAACAGCCTAAATTGAAATGTTAGTGTTACATAGCGATGCTTGAAACTATCTAACTGTGTAAAAATAAAACTATTCATGTTAGATAGTGATTCTGAAAACCCAAATAGTGAGTGCAAACAAAAGATTAATACTAAATAGAACTATTCGTGTTAGAATATTTGGAACCATTTCATCATCATCATCATCATGTCGCGCCGCCTGCGCGGATATCCCTGACCGTCTCTCGCCATTTCTCCCTATCATTCATCGCCTCCGGCAGGTCTTCAGGGTTACATCCCGTGTCCTCACATAGCTGCTGTATGTAAGTTCGTGCTGGTCGTCCCACTCTTGCACATCCATGTGCGGGGGTCCACAGGAGCACATCGCTTATGAGCTCGTCCTTGCTTCTCCAGCAGTGTCCTGCGTGTCTGGTTCGTCGAACTTGTATAGTTTTTGTGATGGGGGGCAAGTGTCCGTATAGTTGGAGTCTCGTGGGGTGTTGTCGCCAGGACTTGTTTAATACTGCTCTCAACATTCTTGTATAATTTCCGTCCAGCCTCCTCTCCAGCCGCTTTGTAAGCGTCCATGTGGTGCATCCATATAGCAGTATCGACACAACCGCTGCCTGGAAGAAACTGCGTTTCATTTTATCAGTTAGGTCCGACTTCCATATGATCGAGAGCCTATCGATAGCTGTCCATGCCTTCGTCAGTCGTGTGTCGATGTCTTTCTCGGTTGATGAGACGCTGCTTCCTAGGTAGGTGAATTTGTCGACTAGTTTCAGAGAGGCTCCGTCTAGTGTGGCAATGTTGCCCGTTTGGTTGTAACACATATATTCGGTTTTGTTTGCATTGACATGGAGGCCAATGCCAGCTGCGGCTCGTTAATACTTGTGTTCAAACAAATTAGCTCTCTTTCTCATTTAAAAATGAGATTACCTGCAAACTATTGACTTACAAATCATATGTATAAGCATTTAACTATATGCAAACAAATGAGCGCTGGCTCGTTTAAAAATGTTATATACAAACTATGTATTTACAAATCATATATAATATGTATAAAGAGGATTTAGCATTAAATAACCTACAATGGTCGACATGCCATAAACCCAACCCAACCAAACCAAACCAAACCAAATTCAATCGATAAACTCAATCCGTTTACAATTGTTCTTGGTGTGATGTTTGTTGTCATTGTTGATTTTATATAAGTAGTATTAAAAAAAATTTCAATTTGTTCTTACATTACTCCCATGTCCCCTGTAACCAGGAGTTGTAGTTGGTTGATTGGATGGTTGGTTTGTTTTATGTTGTATCGAAGTTCAACTTTACTTTACTTACTTATTGATATAAGATAAGAATACTTGGTATTTTTTAACTGCACGCTAACAAATAATTCAAAACAAAAGGGCATTAACTAACCCATAAAGAAGTGATATGCCATTAAATAAACCAAACAAAACCAAAAGACCTAGAATGTTTTATTTTTCTGGAGGGTAGTCTTGTACTTTAGTTATGAAAAATTTCTAACTTTTGAGCTTGAATTTTGTTTTCTTTTTTTTTTAAATTTATATATTAACATTTTTTGGAGGGGGGGTCTCTCATAGAATTTTTTTTCTCCCTTGGATACACTTCTTTACCTTATCATTTTCTTTCGTTTTATTCGTTCTCCCTTTTTTATCGTTAATTCGATTCTCTCCCTCTTAAATTGTATAATTTCCTCTTTTATAAAGGATTTGGCATTGAATAACCTACGATAGTTGACATGCCATTTTATACTTTCTTTCATACTATTTTTCCTCAATAAATTTTTCATTGTTTCTATATTTGTCTGTAGGTTGTTTTTTTTTTTTGTTTTTGTTTTTTGGTGGGGGGAATATTTTCAATTTATTCCTTGAGAAGTAGAAAAGGAGAAAGAGGAGAGAAAAAACAAACAAACAAACAAGAAAGGCAAAAATCTGAAAAGGTGGAAGGGAAGCTCATTAAGAGCCGGGAGGGGGGGCTGAGAACAAGACTTCACCTTGTTGTGTCGAGGAAGAATTCCGAGGGTGAATATAGATGACGTCTGATATGATCTGTCTTATCTATTTTAGCACGATATTAAATTGCTATAAAGAAGAAGAAGAAGAAGAAGAAGAAGAAGAAGAAGAAGAAGAAGAAGAAGAAGAAGAAGAAGACAACAGATTGACTGATTAAAAATAAGGGAAAAAGGAAAGAGGCGAAAAAACAAAGTGAATGTGGAAGAGTAGGAGTAGAAAGAATAGAAAGGAGAAGAATGATTGTGCTTGTAGAAAGAAACAGATAAAGATAAGAGAAAGAGGGAGGAACATCAGCAGCAGCAGCAGCTAGAAGAAGAAGAAGAAGAAGAAGAAGAAGAAGAAGAAGAAGAAGAGAATATGAGCGCGTGCGGAATCAGAAAAAGCGGAAATAGTAGAGGTGTAAAAGAAGAAAATGGAACGACTAAAAACAAGAAAAAACAGAAGACCAACAACAAAAACAACAACGGACAAGAAAAAGTCCAAAGAAGATGAAGAACAAGAGCAATAACAAGGCCAAAGAGGAAGAAGGAGAAGTAAAAGAAGAACGAAGAAGAACAGTGATAAAGAAAAACAAAAAGAAGACTAAAGAAGAAAAAGAGCAAAAATAATACCAAGAAAGAAGACCAAAGGGTAAGAAGAAAAGAAAGAAGAAGTAGGAGGTAAATACTAAAGGAGAACAAAAGTAAAGAAAAAGAAGAAGAGGAAGAACAACAAGACTAAAGAAGAAAAGAAAAAGAGAAGCAGATGGCTCTTACCATCCCTATATATTATTAGACCCCGTCAGTTACGGCTAGGTATCAAGCTACAGGGAGGTTTTCTTCTTTTTCATTTGAACTGTCGCTCAGCCTAAAAAATAAAGCCACTGTTCAATTGCTGGACCTGTGTGATAAATTTAAGTTCAGTACACAGATACTATACCGATCATTACCAGATAACGGGAGAAACACTTTGATCTTAGGCATAGTGCACAGCTGTGGAATGTCATTTAAATTAAGTTAGGGTAAGCAAATAACACTGTAATGATTTTGCAGCAAGAATTAAAGGTAAGTAAAGTTGGCGGCCTTAGTCGAGGGTGACCCGAAGGCTCCCTTTTTAATAGCTACTACACCGAGGTGTAGGGAAGGGCGCTACTCTTTTCCCTGGGATTGCTCCACCTAACCTTTGATCCTTAACTTTTAATGCTGAGTGTTAAGGAAGGCAGCATCAAGAACCATTTTTTGAGTCTTTGGTATGACTCGATTAGGGATTGAACACCGGTCTCACGGGCCATTGGCGAACACTCTATTCATTAGGCTAATGGCAATTAACAGTAATTAAAGATTAGATTAAATGCATTACATGACCGGTGAAATGTCAACTGAAACTTTTTCGAGTGTCTGTATTTCCATTTATTAACCTCCATAAATAACTTTCTAAACAAGATTCTAAACTTTCCCAAAAAATGTTTATAGGCCTTTGAATTATGATAATTTCTATTTGTATGATTGAGTTATTTACGTTGGTGTCATCTCTTAAAAACTATCAGAAATAAATTTATCTGAAATGTTACTAAAAAAAAAGATTAAATATTTTCTGTTTGGTCGATTTTGTTTTTCATTAAATCTGGAATAAGTGAACGCTCAGGTAACAGATGAACTGGAGTCTTTTCCCAAAAGTCACTCTATATTTAGTGCTATATTATTTTATCGAAAAAAGAGAATATTGAAAATTGAACTTGTGTATCAAAGAATAGCTTTTCATAGGCGACATGTTCATTACAATTCGTATAAATTTATTGATAAATATTTTTTATATTTTGTACGCCATGTTTATTGGGTGAGCAATGCGAACCTTGCTTATTAAGAATTCACACAACTGATATATATATATATATATATATATATATTGAGAGAAAGAGCGAGAGAGAGAGAGAGAGAGAGAGAGAGAGAGAGAGAGAGAGAGAAAGAGAGAGAGAGAAAGAGAGAAATTGAAGAACAAGGTATTCTAAGAAGAAGAATTTTGTGTAAAAGAAAGCCGACGCTATTATGTTTCGGTTCTAAGGAACCACTGTCAGGACTTGAAAAGGATGATATCGAGATACGTTAGATGACCAATGGATATTTAATGAAATACAAAACAAGAAGGAAATACTATATATTCAGAGAAAGGGGTAACTGTTTGATCAATAAATCAGCGTTCGTGTTTAAAAATACATCAGGAACATCATAAAAAATTCATTGGTCATCTAACGTCGCTCGGGACTAATGCGTTCCCTCGCAGAATATCTGCGACGATATCAAAGAAGTCTTTGTCTTCATCCGGTGAGCGAACTTTTACTTTCGTGTTTTTATAGGGCATCATCATGGCTGCGATGGTTTCTTTAGGGATACCATAGGCTAGAAGTATTTGAACAATTCCTGGAAGCAACATCCAACAAAACAACAGCACCTCCCATCTCGAATTAGACAAACAAGACACACAGAACACTGCTGGAGAAGTAAAGACGAACTAATAAGCGAAGTTCTCTGGACCACTTCACACAGACGAACAAGTGTTGGCCGACCAGCTAGAACTTATCAACAAAAGCTCACTACGAACACAGGATGTTGTCTAGAAGACCTACCGGAAGCGATGGATGATAGTGACGAATGGCGAGAGAGAGTTAAGGAAACCCGTGCAAGTGGCACGACATGATGACGATGATATATATATATATATATATATATATATATATATGCGCGCACGCGCATGTGTGTGTGTGTGTACTGTTACGGCTAATGACTCATCATAAATGGAATTCATATTTTAATGCCGGATAACGAGATCGTTAGTTAGGGGTAATCTCTCAAGTTATCTCAAATTTTACGAATGATCGACGCATGGAAGATCAGATGAAAACAAAACACTTCAATAGCAACTAGGCCAAAAACAAATGAGTAACTTTCAGGGTTCTTTTCAAACGAGAATTTAATACGTGAATAATTTGAAAGAACGAATAGAATAAATGGGATGGGAATAATATAAGAAAGTGTCGGTCGTATAATTTACTGAGTTTATAAAGCATGTGTAAAAAAACGGAAGGATAGTTCTAATACAGTTATCTGCGAAGAAAGGCAAAATTTTTTCAGCGGAAAGTTTTTATGCGGTA